>VMDO01005446.1:35000-110264 GCA_007922755.1 Pedetes capensis | reverse complement strand
CAGACATCCACAGAGTTAGTAACAAGCTCTGGCCTTTTTTTCTGCTTTCCATGATCATCACTAGCAACATCTAATAGATTCCATTCCACCAACAGCAAAAGACGTGACTGGCATGCTCACACTGGGGCAAGATTCATTATCTTGTTAAGCAGACATCTGGTGCTTCCAGCCAGTCTATGAAAGGTCAGATCTGTATGACTCACTTATTTCCATAACCTGTCTGATATTATCATTAAATCCCTTTGCTACCTTTGGAAACCTCATGAGCTCATTGTTCGATAGGACAGCAGACACAAGCCAGTTTCTCAAACGGTAGATGTCCAACATGGGATATCAATAAACTGAGCTCCTCAGGCCCCTCAAATGAGACACATCTTTGAATTAACCAAACCCTGGCTCCCTAGATGGTTCAACTCCACCTAAGGATTCCACAGGAAAGGGCTTTATTTTTGCTTTGTCTTTGAGAAATGACCCAGGGTACATGGTGCGCACTGACCTTCTCTGAATGCTGTGATCCTTGGGCCTCTTCATGGATACATACATGAAAGATATTCTAGGTGATCTCTTGGTAAAGAGTTTTACTTTAAATCCCAGTTAATCTTTGCTGCTCCCCGGACTGGTCTGATCTCTCAATACATCTTAATTCAGTTCTGCAGAGAGCCGCAAAAAGCCTGCAAACAAGACTGCTATTGGTTTCCCTCTTTTCTTCACTTCCAGTCAATTCTGTTCCACCTATAACCCCCTCCTCTTCTGCATAAACAGAGCTGTAGGGGAGCCAAAAATAAAAGCCATCAAGTAAAAGCTGGGTGAGCCAATGGCTCTCCCTGCAGAGCCCGAGCTAAGGCGGCTTAACAGTGGTGTCATTCCTCAGGCGGAGAGCTTCCTGCTTGTTTTTGGTGCTCTGGGTATTTTTAGAGCCTGTAGGGAGTAGCTCAGTCATACAGAGTGGCTGTTAGGCTACTAATGACTCCCTGAGCTTCAAGAAACAGGATTCCCAGCAACTGCTGAAGCTTCAGGTGATAGAAAACAACACTTAACTGGAAAAAAATCACACCCACATAGAGGTTGAAAAAGGGAAAAGAGGAGAAAAAAAAAACTCAACAAACTAGGCTGAAGTGGGGTATCACAGAGCTCAGCTGTGAGTTACCTAATTATGAGATTTTTATGAGTTTGTAATTCTTGTGGTGGTTGTTAGATGCTGCCGAGTCTAGCTCATAGTGACCCTATGTATAGCAGATGAAACACTCCCTGACACTGTGCCATGCCCAGCACTATTGTCAGTGCTTCTCTGCTATTCATAGGGTTTTCAATGGCTGTCTCGGGAGTGGGCTTCCAGGTCCTTCTCTCTAGTCTATAGCACCTGGTATTCCCAGGTCATCTCCCATCCAAGCACTAACCAGGCCAACCCTGTTTAGCTTCTGAGATCAGATGGGATTGGATGCCAGGTTATAGTAGCCATACATATTTCCCTTCTTTCCTTCCTTCCTTCTTTCTTTCCTTCCTTCCTTCCTACCTTCCCCTTTCTCTTTTCTTTTCTTTTGTCTCCCTAGCAGCTCTTTAGGGATCCACTTATATCTGCATCTGCTCCACAGAAGTGAACACAATGATCCAAACCTGATCAGTCAGAGGAAATTTTTCCTCAGAGGCCAGGCCTGGAGTGGTGGGGTTGAGGTCTAGCCAATGAAACTCTTCCTTGAGTTTCCTCCTGGATACACCAGAAAATAGGCACTTTTCATTGTCAGGATCATTAGCTGTGAGGATGCCATCAGCCTTGAACTGCCAGAAGCCATCTTTGACTGAAACAAAGACAACATAGATGAAAGCCAAGCCAAGAGATGGGAAGTGTAACAGACTCAGTGACAGCATTTCAGCCCTTGGTCTTGCTGTATCTCAACCCACTAAAGCCGTAAACATCCCAGTTACATTTGCCAATAAAGTTCTCCCACTTTTTCTCTTGTGTTCTTCCACCAAGAACACTCAAAAAAATCTTGTTACACAACTATCTCTAAAAGCCAGTTTTGAAGGACATGAGACAAATGGTAAGTACAGGCCATAAGGCTGCCCACTCATGCTCACCTGCTGATTCCAAGCACGCAGCTCCCTCAACAGAGGCCCCCAGACTGCCTTTGTCTGTCTCAGAAAACAAGCAGGAAATCCCAAGACATTCCTACTTTGTATTTCAGGAAAATAAAGTGCAACATTTATTTCCAACAGATGCTCTGTTGTACCTTTAATTGGTGGTCTTTTTCCAGAAAGACCAAACTTCCCTGATGGTTTTCATATTTTACAACAGTGCATGAGGACTGGCCTCTCATCATACAGTCCCCTTCAATGAATGGCATTGATAGTGATGAAAGTGATGAAATTGTAATAATAGGATGCCTTGCACAACAAATGGTAATTATATTTTTACCTACAGTGATCTGGTTAAATGCTCAGAACAATCTTCTAAAGCAGATACCACAATATGCCCATTTTATAGGTGGAGAAACTGAGGCTTAGAAGGATTGACTAATTTGTGCAAGATCACACTGTAACTAAGAAGTGGAGTCAGGCTTCACGCTCAACTATTTGTACCTATGAAGTCTGTGTTCAACCACTATGCAATGTTTTCCTCCTACAGAATCACCCATTGATAGATGGGCCTTTATCGCCATTATTTCACACTGTGCTTTTCCTCCTGCTCATGCCAACTTCTCAACATTTTCACCTGCACAGAGCTCCTATGAAAACTATTTTGTGTCCTCCTGACCATATTGCATTTGATTGTCCATCGTTCATTACATGGGATGATTCCATGGGTCAGAAGGGCAACCAGACTAGGTCCCTTGGTGGGACACTATGAATCTGTTTCTCACAAAGAAGATACTCAATATTTGCAAAGGTGCAAATCATAACTTCTAACATTCCTCCTAAAATGTAGAAGGTGAGTGACTTAGATACTGAAGGTATTACTGTTTCCAGCCATGCAGTAGTGAAAGATACTTAAGTGATTCTTTTGAACCTGATTCCTAAGTCTGATTCTGCTTTTCCTACTTGGACACACAAAAGTAAAAAGCCTACAAACCACATAAGGAACTTATCAGATATACAGGGAAAATGTACAGATGAAGATGTTCATAGCAGTGTTGTTTATCACAGTGAAATGTTAGAAGTAACCTAAATGTCCAATAATAAGAGATTCATTAAGTCAATTTTATGGTGCAGTTGTGATTAAAAACAGCTTATTGAGTTATTAAAAGTTATGTCATAGAAGAATGTAGTGGAAAAGATATCTGACAAAATCCTGAATGAAGAAAGCAGCCTTCAAAACATTGTATACTTTTATGCAAATGAGAGGCACACAGATTTAAAAGACATAAATTAAACTCACAATAGCAGTGGGACTACGAGTGACTTCATTTTTTTTGTTTTATTGCCACATATTTTTTTGTTGAATTTTTGTTGTTTGTTTTACTTTGAGCAACATTATTTACACAATGATTTTTATGAAAGAAATAAGCCTTAAAAAGATGATATAAGGAGATGAAGATGTTACTGGGGAATCAAAGAAAAGAAAAATACAAGGGAAAGGTGAGAAGCATGGAGTCCCGACTCTGAAGTCAATTGCTGGGGTTCAGACCCTGGTTCTGCTACTTGCTAGCTATTTAACTGGTCAAGTTACCCAGCATCTCTGTCTCAGTTTCCCTGTGTATAAAACAAGGATGATAATTCAGTGGTCTCCCTTATCCATAGTTTTGCTTTCCACACTTTCAGCTACCTGCAGTCATCTGAAGCACACAAACATTAAATTGTAAGTTCTAGAAATAAGCAATTCAAAGCTTTTAAATTGTGCACTATTCTGAGTAGCATAATTAAATCTTGTGCCATTCAGCTCTACCCCACTAGGACATGAATCTTTTTTCAGTGTTTACATCCTATGGATGCTACCCACCCTTTAGTCACCTAGTAGCAATCTCAGTTATCTAAGTAATTGTCATAGAAACACAGTGCTTGTGTTCAAGTGATCCTTATTTTATTTAACAATGGCCCCAAAGTGCAAGGGTAATCATGTTGGATATTGTATTATAGTATATAGTTATGATTGTTCTATTCTATTATTGGCATTAATCCTTTATTGTACCTAATTTATAGATTAAACTGTAAGTATGCATGTATAAGAAATCAGTACATATAGGGTTCAGTTCTATCCAGGGCTTCAGGCATCTACTGGAGGTCTTGGAATGTATGCCCCATGGATAAGGGGAAAGGACTATAATAATGCCAACTTTGAGGAATGTTCTGAAGATCACATGAGCTGACATAGATGAAGCATTTGAAATAATGCTAGGTGTAGAATGAGCTCTCCTTGTGGTATAAACCACTCCAGATCAAGTATACTGTCCTACTCATCTCTGTATTTCTAGACCTACCAAAGGGCCTGACTTATAGTCAGTACTTGATCAATGTCTTCTCTCTGGTGCCCAGTGGATGCTGGAGAGCAATGCTGATGTTCTGAGGAGCACCATCTCAGTCAGAACATATATTGCATGACATTTACCCCTGCCCCTGCCCCTAGGGCTTCTTAGAGCTGAAACTACAGTAATTTCCTACTGGCATGTTTGGAGCCCTGATGGTTGACAAGGTAAAGGAGATAGCTGAGAACCCGTATTGCTACAACAAAACAAACTGTAGCAATAACCTGCTCTTTCCTCCCCTGTTCTGACCAGGACTATTTTTAGTTGCTTGAAACAGAAACATACACTAGTGCAAAGAAGAGAGGAGAGTATGATATCACTAAATGTAGATATCTCATGGAAGTATAGATATCTCACGGAATCCAAGAACAAGAAAAAAACAATAATAGATGCTCTCTTGTCAAATGCAGTTTGGACCTATGATTGAGTGGCTAGTTGACAAAGTCAGTTAGAGCTGGGAATGATTTTTTAAAATGATATCATAACACTATAAATATTTTAACTGAAAAAATATTGCCAACCTTTGGATAACCTTGGATTCCATGTGGAATTTGGAAGATGACTGTTCTCCTTCATGGTCTGAGTTCTGACCTCATCCATTGAATCCCACACGTCTTAGAAAAGTAATGTACAGATAATGAATATGACCCTCCTTCTTCTTGAATAAGGAAGACCAACCCAGAGGCCATCTGCATAGAACATGCCCAGAAATCAAAATGACAAGTACGTGTTGGATCTAAGAATCCCAAATGAGTCTTAGAGAGTTTCAGCGTTAAACCCCATGGATTAGAGAATATTGATTCACCACAGAAACTAACCAGATGGCTGCAGCTGCCTACTCACTTGCCATGGTCAATGTCCTCATTTCCACATATCCACAGGGGAAAGAAGTATCATCATAGAGGTTTGACCACTACTATGCTTATTCTATTTGACAGTTACACAGAAACTGAGCCATAGAACTCGGGGGATTTAAAAGATTTTAGAAACCCAACCCTCAACCCGCTCCAAAGCCTAGGGAGTTTGTGGTGATGTGCCAAGGCTGGGAAGCCCACAGGTTCAGAGCCTTAGTCAATGGTTTTCCCCACACTAGTGTGGACCAAGTGGCATCCCATGTGCCTAAGTATGGCATCATTTATAGGGAGGCAGTTGGTTAAATTTCCCAGAAACATGGGTTTCATGCAAGGACAATGCAAAAAGTATGATGATAAAAATGTACCCACATGATGAATGACAAGATCATACTGCCACACCAGGAGAATATAATTCCTAGAGCCCCCTGGGTAAGCCAGTAAAAGAGAGGAATAGAAATGTCCAAAAATAAAAGCCCACCCTTCATTCTTCTCTAAACTGTAACTCAGAAAGGCCAGTAAATCCCCCAACCCAGACCAACTCTGCTCTCCCTTCCTCTTTATGAATTTCAGTACTCAGAAAGAAGATAACAGGTGTTGAGAATCGATGACATGGCAAATACATCTCACATGGCTTCTTGTTTCATCCTCATGACAACCCTATAAAAAATAATAGTATTATTTCCCTTTTTCTCTGATGGGCAAATTGAAACACAGAGAGGTTAGGCAATTTCCCCAAGGTCACAGAGTTTATCTGTCTGGTTCTGAAGCCTACATGTTTTGCAATATTTTGCCTCCCATTCTCCCCCGGCAGAAGACCCTACAGAGGGTCACAGGTGACAGTAAAATGGTCATCCCAGAAAACCTTAAAGATATGCTCTTCAGGTCCCATGAGTTATTTCGTAATACCAGTTCCACAGTAAGCCAAGAAAGCTCTCTGTTCTCCTGCTTAATTTTCCCCAAAGTTGATCTTCAAAGACACAGAGCTTAGTTTTATTTCTCCCTGGTTTCCTGGATTCTCTTCAGTTACTTCTAATCAATCTTATTATGATTGTTTTTTAATCCTGAGCTTATAGGTTCTCTGGTTGGAGTCCTGTGTGGAATTTATTTCATCACAGTTAAAACGTAGATGGAGAAGATAGAAAGCAAAGAGCAAGATCAGCCCTTAAAAATAACAACGCTTTTATTTTATTTAGGCCTTCACCATGTTCCTTGCTAGATTTCTTTCACACCGCCAGATTTCTCTCCTCAATGGAACACCTAAACTCTTAGGCCCATCTGCTCTTCTCTCATCCCTTCCTCTTTTACTGTGTCTTTTAAAACAAATGTTTATTCTAGATACCTTGAGAAATGTTGCAATGAAATTCAGTGTAAACCAAATTGAAACACTGAAGAAGAGTGTTGTAGAAAAGACATCAATGTGTTATTCCTTGGATGGTGATTTCATGCATGTTCTTTTGCAAGAAAGTAAAACAAACCCATTTTTGTTTTTGAAAATGAAAAAATACCTGCTACAAAATGTCTTTTGAATATAATAGATTTCAGGATATTCAGCACTAGAAAAATATCAGTAGATGGTGTAGGGATAAATTATTGTAATAGAAACATTTAACATACTAAGGAGCTTCCACGTTAGGAACTTCACCATACCTAGGCATTAGTCCTCACGACCCCCATCCCCATACATTTGGTACTATTATTCAACCCATTTTACATATATGGAAACTGAGGCTGAGAAAAGTTAAGAAAACTGCCTTAAAATTACTTTGTCTGAGAAGCTGATCCATGACTAACCTGCACAGCTTTTTGTTGTTAAATAAAAATGAGAGGCAGGAAATTATATCTCAATAAGCTGTAAAAGCCCCATGTGTCTGTCAGCTTGTCATGCTGTGGGGGCTTGCATGTTGCTGTGATGCTGAAAGGTATGCCACCATTATTTTAGATACCAACAGGGCCACCCATGGGGGCAGGTTTCAGCTGAGCTTCCAGACTGACACAGAGTAGAGAGAAGAACCCAGCAGCCCACTCCTAAAACAATTAGCCCTTGAAAACCCTATGAACAGCAGAGAAGCACTGTCAAATGGACTGCTGGGAAATGGGCTCCTCAAGCTGGAGGGCGTTCAAGAAATGACTGGAGAAGGGTTGCCTCCTCAATGATGAGAATGAAGTAACTCCTGGGGCCTCCATTTGCTGATGTGGCACAACTCAAAATGAGAAGAAACACAGTGACTGCAACAATGGGCTGAAACATAAAAAGATCGTGTGCATGGCACAATGTTGGGCAGTGTTTCGTTCTGTTGTGCATGGCACAATAATGGACAGTGTTTCCTTCTGTTGTACATAGGGTCGCTATGAGTTGGATGCAACTTGATGACACCTAACAACAACAAGAAGCTGTGAAAATATCCCTGACTTTCTCATCTTCTGGTAGCCTCTTCCATCCTCTCGTGGGATTGGTATATGAACTGGTTCTGGCCAATCAGCCTCTGGAATCAGTGGCCTTGGACTGTGGAAGAGGATTATCTAAGCAGAAATGGGTCAAATCTTTCTGACAAAAAAGAAGGAAACACAAATTTAAGCATCCTGCTTCTGAAAACACAACTCAGAGAGGACCTAGCCTTTTATACAACCTCCAAATGCCAAGGAAATGGGGTCTTTAGCCAGTGAAGCAGGCGCCCTGGGAATGGCCAGGCTCCTTCCTATCTTTCTACACAAAACAGAACAGCAAGAATGTTATCCACTTTCCCGAAACCTGACCTCACTTGCTGTTGAGGTCGAATTATATCCCCCTGAAAACAATGGGTGTGTTTATCAACTGTGTGCTAGACAAAGGTCATTAATAATTCATTCTGGGTTGATTGACAGCACAGCATTTAGCTGCCACGGTAACAACAGAAAGGCCCATTTATTATTGTTGTTGTTGTTGTTGTCATTGTTTTTAATGTGTCTGGCTGTTTTTTCATGAACGTTGAATTCCTGAAGAAACTGTACATGCATAAGACTCAAATGTGAATAAGTGGAGATAAGATACACTAAAAATGCAGCCTGTGAGTCATTAAATGTCAGAACACTAAGGGAAACAAAAATGCCTTTCTCAGCTTCATACTGCACCCTTCTGGAGAGAAGAGGAAATGATAAATATATACCTCATTTCTAGACTCAATAGCTATATTATGAAAAATTATTCATATCAAAAATACATATATAAAAGCAATTTGCACACAAAAACACATTTTGCTTAACATATATTTTCCCAACTGGTCTTTAAAACAACCTTATGAGGTTGGCATCATCATCCCCATATTAGGGAGAAGGAAACTGAGTCACAGAACACATCCCCTAAGCCTCGCAGGCTTAACATGGTAGAGGCAGAGTTTGGACCCAAGTCAGTCTCCATCCAAAGTCAGTCCATCCCAAGTCAGTCTCCATCCAAAGACTGTTCTTCCTATATCTCAATCCTGCAGAAAAGGAAGATAACAGAATCCAATTCCAATTAGGAATGGGCCTTTAATTATCACTGAAAAAGGAAAGATCAAATGAGTCATAGATTTGTTTAAACTTTCCCCTCATGGGTAAGGAGCTGGCAGGAAAGTGGGTTTTATCCATTTCACATTTTCATTTTTTATAGAACTGCAAGCCAGACCGAAGAAGCTCTTCTCCATGTCACTTGGAATTGTCTCAGTCCTGCCTTATGGAGAGACAACTGCCCCTCTGCACTGTGAGCTGGTAGACCATGGGCCAATGCCTTCCCCACTGGTACTTATAGGCAGGTTAGCTTAGGCATTAGCAAGCAATATGGAGGAAAAGGGGGTTGAAAGTGGCTCCTGCAGGATGGCAAGTTGGAGACCAGAGGCAGTCTGCGTAACTTAGGGAGACCCTGTCTCAAAAAGTAAAAAAAAAGGGGGGGGGGGGCTGAAGGTGCAGCTCAGTGGTCCAGAACTCGCAGAGCATGTAAGTGGGAGGCCCTGGGTTCAACCCCCAGTACTGCAAAAAAAAAAAAAAAAAAGAGGCTCCGCCTTTCTGACATGATGAAAAAGCCTCCTGTGTCTCTGAGGACATTGTAAGGACATTTTCAAACGGGTCCAACCCCTTATCCAAGCCACTGAGCCATTTACAAAACAAAGACCCTAGGCTCATGTCCCACGGACCACTCAGAGCTGGGCACCCAGAGTTGATGTCACACTGGGCATGTCCCAGTTTGGATAAAATGAGGAGAAACATGTGCCCACTCTCTCTCTTTACTTTCTTTTCTTTCCTCTTTACCTTTGCTCTTCTCTTCTTTCTGTAGTGACCTCTCCCTTCTCTTGGGCCCACCACCTGCTCTTTCTGTCTTCTTGTTGGTGCCATCAAGTCGGGTCCAACTTATAACAACAGAATGAAACACTCCCCAACACTGTGCAATGCCCAGCACTATTGTCAGTGCTTCTCTGCTATTCATAGGGTTTTCAATGGCAGATACTTTCCAGAGTGGGTTGCCAGGCCCTTCTCCCTAGCCTGCAGCACCCAGCATTCCCAGGTAGTCTCCCATCCAAAGACGAACTAGGCCAACCCTGTTTAGCTTCTGAGATCAGGCGGGATCGGATGACAGGGTGTTATGGCTGCAGACTTTGTCTTTCTAAGTTACTTTTATCCTCTAAAAGCCTGCTTAATTCTCCTGTTCTCTGGCTTCTTTACCTTCTCCTGGGAACAGAAATTTCCTTGTGCCAAGTCACCAAGGGAATACAAGGTTTTTTCCAATTTCCTTTCCAGGTCTAGCTAAGCTTCTCCAGGTGCCTCAGTTTTCCCTTTAATTACACCTGAAGGCTGTACTATCTTTAATAAACCTACTCTATACTCTCTGTTGGGGCTGGGATTTAGCTCAGTTGGTACAGCACTGCGCTGCAGTCTCTGAGGTCCCGAGTTCAATTCCCAGTAGTGCAAAAATGGGAGAAGGGCCTGGCAATCCACTCCCAAGGCAATCCCGAAACAGGCAGCCATTGAAAACTCTGTGAGGGTGGCTATGAGTCAGATACCGACTTGACGGCACCTAACAACAACAATACTCTCTATTATAACTTCTGTATTGGATATAAATTCTTTTAAATGCCAAATACAAGGACCCGGGTTTTACTGCCAGATTCTCAGACCTGCCTCTCTGAGCCCCACAAATCTCTGGTACCACTATTTCCCAGCACGGGACACACGTGACATTCAGCACATGTTTCCTGGCACATGACACACGTTGGATGCTCAGAAATGTTTGTGGAAGAATCAATAAAAGAATCAATAAGAGGAGGAGTGATTTAAAGTAATCTCTCTTTAGCTTTTGTTTGTGGTATTCTAATACTCCAGGGCACACTAGATCATAACAGCTGAGTCAGAGAATGAGTTAAGTCACGTGCCTCAGGTGGAGAGCCTAAAACACGAGAAAGGAGCCTGGAGCCTGAGCCGTTCTCCAGGCTGAAAACATGAGCCTCCTCCTCCTCCCAAAATTCCTTCAGAAGTTTTCAGATCTTCATTAGCCATCTCACCTCGCCAGGCTTCAGTTTCCTGTCTGTCAGATGAAAATTTTCTCCAACTAAGTCTAGAGCTAATGAAGTTTAAAGGTTGGATTCTTGATTTGTAATTTTCAGTGGTCATCATGACATTTAGTAACTGGTTTGGCTGGGTTTAAACATTCATTTGGTCAGCAGAAAACTTTGGCTCAGCACCAGCAAAGCCAGAGGGAGGAAGAGGAGAAGCCACTTAGCCTGATTTAAAAGTCAAAAAACAAACACAAAGCCACTTGACTTTAGAATGTAAACAGTGAATTTCAAAAGTGTTTGACTACAATTCACAAGAAGGAACACCTATCTACTGTTTCTCAGCATAATTTGGCCCACACATTTGTGCACACACACCAGAGCACACACATTTATGCATGCACACAGAGAACTGTAGATCCTTTCCATATGCATGTACAGCAGTCCCCCATGTCCCTTAGCCATGAGTGACACACTCCAAGAGCCCCAGTGGATGCCTGAAATCACAGATCGTAGCAACCCCGTACACACACCTATGATAAAGTTTAATTTATAAATCTGGCACAGTAAGAGATTAACAATAATAACCAATCCCCACTTGGGATCAAAGCCAGGACCTCAGAATGTACAGCGCAGCACTCTACCAACTGAGCTAAACCCCAGCCCCACCACACAGACTATGTTGTTGTTTTCAGGTGCCATCTAGTCATGTCCAACTCACAGTGACCCCCAATGGCTGATTGTTTCAGGATTGCTTTGGGAGTGGATTGCCCCATCCTTCTCCCATTTTTGCGGTGCTGGGAATGGAACTCAGGACCTCAGAGACTGCAGAGCGGTGCACTACCAACTGAGCTAAATCCCATCCCCATACAGACTAAACCATCTTTAAACTCTAAAATATTCACTATCTAGCTCTTTGCAAAAAAAAGAAGAAGAAGAAGAAGAAGGAGGAGGAAAAAAAGTGACCTACTTCTAATAGAGCATGCATTGGGCACTCATTATCTGCCAGTCATTATATTAAGTCATATATACTAGGTGTGCCCAAAATGTATACATATTTTAGGAGATGTTATCTATGTATTACTTTTTGAAGGTAAATTGAATTATGGTAGCAATGTATAGATGGCATTAATCAAATGAATGCTAATGCCACTGAGCAACAGTCAGGACAGTCAAAGAAAATGGAGGAAGCCCTTCGAGGAGTGCAAGACCATTTTGAAATAGTATTCAAAGTCTGAGAATGTTGTGGAAGTACAACAAAAATGAGGTGTGAGTGTGCAACAGAGCCTACAACCCGCCTAACAATGGCACCCAGTCATAAGTTTGAGACACATGGTGCTGTGTGTAATGTGCACCAGGGAAGATCTGCGAGGCCTCACACAGCCATAAGTCCTGCTTCTTCTGCTGTGGGAACCACATTGAATGTCTCTTGTAATTGCAGAAGTCAAATGTGACTTGCATTCATCTCTTGTGATTGATGATATATTGAGTATCACAATTTTATTTTTTGCAGCTTCTGTGTAGTTATTCCTCAGTAATTGTGGGGCACTCGATCCAGAATGTCACCTTTCCTTTTCATGGATACCATGATCTGTAGATGTCCAAGACCCTTATATAAAATGGCATAGTATTTGTAGCCATTCCACTGTGGCGTCCAATCCCGTCAGATCTCATAAGCTAAGCAGGGTTGGGCCTGGTTAGTACTTGGATGGGAGACTGCTTGGGAACACCAGGTGCTGTAGGCTTGGGAGACGGACCTGGCAACCCACTCTCAAAAAACAATCTGCCATTGAATACCCTGTGAATAGCAGAGAAGCATAACAATAGTGTTTCGGCTGTTGTAGGTAGGGTTACTATGAGTCAGACACCAATTCAGTAGTACCTAACAACCACCACCACCATATTTGCATATAACTTATACACAACCTCCTACAAAATTTAGATCATTTCTAGATTGTTTATAACACTTAATACAATGTAAATGCCATGTAAGTAGTTGTTATACTGCATCATTGAGGGAATAATGTCAAGAAAAACATCTGTGTGTGTTCAGTAGATGCACTTAGGGTTATTTTTAGGATAGTTTCGAACTGCAGTTGGTTTAATTCATGGATGTGAAATCCAGTTTCAGAGGACTGACTCTGTATGTTACTGAGTTTATAATGATGACAATCCTGCAAAAGGAGCTTTACTGCCATGTGTTATAAATGATGCTCTGAGAGATTAATTTCTCTGAGGTCACCCAGCTGGGTAGCAGATAACTGGGCTGGAATTTGAACCCTAGCCAGGCTTACAGCACATCATTTCCACCTTGTGTGTGCTTTCCCCTACCCCCAAAACCCTTCTCATCAAAAGATAGTTCTAACTTCCTCCTTTGAAATTGAGAGCACCCACCACCCACCTGAACATCAACCACCCTGGAAATAAATAGGGTCAGGGCTGGACAAGAAGGCTGCACCTCAGAGAATTTACAGTTTTAAATTGCTCTTCTAGTTATAGGGAAAGTTACCTGGCTTCTACCCATCAAGGGAATAAATACTGATTGGATGCTGCCCCTGGAGTAGCCAGAATATAAGCCATTTACACCTCACCAGCTCATGACACCTAACAACAATAAAACACTTACATTAGGAATTTTCATTAAGATGGGGGTTTTGCTGATTTTTGTTTTATTTTTGGTTTATTTGTTTGTTTTTCTATTTTTAATGCTCAGACCCTAGGGCTTCAGATATCTACAGTCATTCTGAAAACCAAGTGTGGGAAAAGGTTTCCTGGGGCTATTTGTAAGTAGAAAAAGCAAATAATGAAATAGTTTGTGGAGTGATACTGTATCTTGTCAAACAGATAAAAATCACTCATAACGATCCTACTCTGTGTGCGCATGCTCATGCCCACACATGTATGTACCGAACATTATTTTCACAGGATGTATACAATTCTTTTTGCTTATACTTACTTTTAAAGTTTTGTATAATGAAAAACAAAGCTCGCGTAATTTTCTGATTCCTGGTTGGAGAAGCCGTGCCCGTTGTTGGTTTTGGTCTTTCAGTGCATTGAGGGGCTTGCCCTGATTTCCACATTGGAAGAGTCAGAGAAGGGAATGCCTGAGCAATGCAAACGGTTTGGTCACACCCGCAGCACTACCAGCTGATTTTGAGGAAAAGTGGAGCTGCAGCGCCCTCCTGTGGCCGGGGCAGTGCAAGCCACGGAAGAAGGCTCCTTAGGGGAAGATGCCCTACTCGACGATCCTGTACAAGCTGTTAGGAGATCCCAGAGCCAAGCAGCAGGGAAATGCTTATTGAGTTTATTATTCATACTTCCTCTTGCCAGATCAGACATGCGAGAGAGCTCCCAAGCCCCACCCTTTGGCTGCCTAGAGAGAGGACGGAGGGTTCCCACACTCTCTTCACCCAAGGTCAGCAGAGGGTCTTGGGAAAGCCTGATGAAAGGAGATGCCCTGGGCCCCTCCACCTTGTCATCCTCAGGGCTTCTTTCTCAGGAAGATTCAGAAGTAGCAGGGTACATATGTGTAATTGGAGGAGGAGGATGCATAAATGTAGCATTGATTCATTTTGAAGGTTTTCTATTTCTGGAAGGCCTGTTTTTAGGTGTTCCAGAGGGATATATATATATATATATATATATATATATATATATACATATATATATATATATATATTTGCATTGTTCAGGAGTTCCCTTCTCTGATTCTTCCTATGTGGAAATCGGGGCAAGGCCGGCAATGCACTCAAAAAGCAAAGCCAACAAGGGGCACGGCTTCTCCAACCAGGAATCAGAAAATTATGCGAGCTTTTTTTTTTCATTATACAAAACTTTAAAAGTAAGTATAAGCAAAAAGAATTGTATACATCCTGTGAAAATAATGTTCAGTACATACATGTGTGGGCATGAGCATGCACACACAGAGTAGGATCGTTATGAGTGATTTTTATCTGTTTGACAAGATAAGGTATCACTCCACAAACTATTTCATTATTTGCTTTTTCTACTTACAAATAGCCCCAGGAAACCTTTTCCCACACTTTGTTTTCAGAGTGACTATAGATATCTGAAGCCCTATGGTCTGAGCGTTAAAAATGGAAAAACAAACAAACCAAATATATATATATATATATATGAACATCTGCACTTAAATAGTTGTTGTTAGGTTTTAAATCAGCCACTTTTGCCAAGCACCTATGTGTTCCAGCACTGGTCAAATGACACACAGCCATCATTCCAATCCTCCAAGGTAGATGCAATTATCCTTAGTTTCTAGAAGAAATAGATGAGGAGGCTGTAACTATAAGAGGCCAAGTCACTTCTCTAGTAAGTAGCTAGTCATAGATTCAAGCACCTCCATGCTCTTTATGATTTCAGGTGTCCTATGCTAAGATTTTGGTCGGGTGTGTGGCCAGCAGGTAACAGAAGCCCAGGACAGATTATCTCCAAGGGTTTGAGGCTGCTGGGCTCCACAAAGCTGCCAGATGGGGGCTGTGGCTGTCTTCCAGAGGGCTGTCCTAACACCTAGTAGAGAGCCAGCCACTTTGCAAGCAACTTCAGATAAATGGCTGCCACCATGTTTTATTACCATTTGAGCTATCCATGAGACACTCCAGAAGACTTCTCTGATTTCTAAAGCCGTTGTGTTGAAGATGGAGGCCAGCCCAGCCCCTGGTCTCCCTCCACAGCCAATACAGAAATCCCTCCCCTGGTCACTTCAAGTACACACAGCAACTAGGGACCCACAGCATCCACATCCCCCAAGAGGAAAGCGTGACAGCACCCTGTCCCCACTTTACTTCATTCTGCTGCTTTATTGTCCTGGAAACAGAGGGTAAAATAATTCCAAAACTGGTGTTCATTGTTAAGCCTTGAATCAAATTAAGACGTGGAGACTAAAAAGAGGAATTCAGACAAAATGTGAAAGGAAATTTTACAAATCTGAAAAAACAAAAAGGTCATGAACTCCTTTCTCTCCCTCCTTGGAACATTCCCCTCTGTGTTTTGTGTCTTCCCCAGAAAAACAACCAAATGAAAATTATCATAAATACGAATAAAGCAAATAGCATAAAATATGACGTGGATATAAAAAAGCCACCCTGATTAAGCCCTGACAAATTTAAAATATTGCAGCTTGAAAATGCACTCAACACACCTGACCTTCCAAGCACCAAATCTTAGGTGACCCTATCTTAAATGTTCTCAGAACTCTTACATTAGTCTACAACCAGGCAACTCATCTTATACAAAGCCTATTCTACAAAAAAGTATTGGATATCTTATATGACTCACTGAGTACCGTACTGAAAGAGAATAACAGAATGTCTGTCTATGTGTACATTCACACCATCATAAAGTCAAAATTTCATAAGTTAAATCATCATAAGTTAGGGATCATCTGTTTGCCTAAAATGTTCTAGCTCTTAAGGGTGGGAGAGAACAGAGACCCTCTTTTATCATTGCACATTCCTTTCACGCACTTCCTCTTCCTCTCCATGGCTTTCCTCTTGTGGGAACAGCTAGAAGGACTCCATGGCCCTGTGATGCTCCTGTAACCCCAACTGGGCAGCACCCACCTAATCCACTCAGAAAGGAAGCTTTAGGTCCAGTTGAGCTCCTCCTGCCTCAGCAACTTCCTAGCTCACTCCCTTTCTGTCTCTTCCTGCTCCTTGAACAAACCCCATCCCCACCCTAGGGTGGAACATCTTTCTAAAAGGTAGACCCCTCCCTCCACTTCCCTGCTACAGGGCTGCCCCTCCCCAGTGTATTTTCAGCAAGGTATGGAGGGATAAGAGATGCATCTATTTGGGGCTTCAAAGCCTCTTCCTCCTCCACAGGCACCACAGGAACTGTCCCCATTGCTCTGGACAACTGTGATACTGGTGCCCGTGGATGGTGGACACGCACATCTGGCAGCCCCAAACTGAACCTCTTGGAGCAAAAGGTCACCTTTTAAATATATGAAAGTGCAAATAGCTAATTTAGCTTACCCAATGGAAAAAGAAAATTCCCTAACTCCATGAACTGTTGTTGTTGTTGTTGTTAGGTGCCGTCAAGTCGGTATCCGACTCATAGCGACCCTCATAGGGTTTTCAATGGCTGACTGTTTCGGGATTGCCTTGGGAGTGGATTGCCAGGCCCTTCTCCCATTTTTGCGGTGCTGGGAATTGAACTCCGGACCTCAGAGACTGCAGCGCAGCGCTCTACCAACTGAGCTAAATCCCAGCCCCCCATGAACTGTGGCCTTTAGAAAAATCACTGGGTGATACAGTAGGAAGAGCCGGGATGGGTCAGGTAGGTGATCCCTGCTTCTTACCAATGGAGATTTCACTCCATGACATCACCTTCAATTCCTCCTTAGCTTCTTCAAGACTACCATCCCATCAGCCAAGGACAGGGTGGAGCCCCAGGCAAACTGAAAGCTAGAGATCTCCTCCAGCTGAAAGGAGTGACCGGCCACATGGCCCTGGAGGTTGGAGAGGCACAGTAGGAGCCCCATTCCTGTTGCACTGTAAGCACTAGGCATGCTGTGGAAGCTGGAAGACCAGGAAAGGGCTTTGCACAGCAAAGTCAAATACCTGGAGAATATAGCTGCAAGTTAACTTGTCTCTGAAAAAGATCTTTCTCTCCTTGGCAGGTAGGGAGGAAGCCTTGCCCCTGAGGACCACTGATTGTCCTCAGAGCCTACAGTTACTCAAAGCATCCCAGAAAGCCAGGAGGAGGGGAGCTCTCACAAGGGACACAGTTAGTGTCCCCCTGATGGGTGACCCTTGCCGTGCTGCCTATAGTGACTAGCTCTGACTTCAAGACCTGCCTGCAGTGAACAACCACAGGCTGTCTCTGAGCAGGGAGGACAATGAGGATCCTGCCAGAGGTCACACCAGTCCCCTGTGGGCAGACGTGGGTTTGCCCAGGGGAGGACCAGAAGAAGACAGCTTCCTCTGAGAGGACAGAGCTCAAGCCAGGCACCTAGACCAACGTATCTCTCAGATCTCCTGTCAAAAGCTTAAGAAAAATTTTCTCTTACACTCTGGAGTAGCAATTATTAACAATTATCTTTGTTAGTTTTATTTATTTATTTTTTAGTTTTTGATAAAATCTGTACATTAACAACCTCCCCTCTATACACACACCAATGTGTGAGGCTTTGGGGAACTAAGGGCCAGAGAACAAAGGGAAGTTTGACTCTCCTCCCCTCACTCCTCCTAATGTTTTCTGTAAAACATGCACTTTTGTCCATTTTGTGTTGCTATATAATAAGATTGGCTGGGGTTTAGCTCAGTTGGTAGAGTGCCATTCTGTGGTCTCTGAGGCCCTGGGTTCAATCCTTAGCACCACAACAATGGGAGAAGGACATGGCAATCTGCTCCCAAAGCAATCCTGAAAACAACCAGCCATTGAAAGCCCTATGAGGGTAGCAATGAGTTGGACCTGGCACTTAACAACAATATAATAAGATACCTAAACCTGAGACACTTATAAAGTAAAAAGGTTTATTTGGTTCACAATTCTGGTGCCTGGAGGGCCCAACAGCATAGCACCAACATTTTGGCAAGAGCTCACTTGGCCGTTTCACTACATGGGGAAGTGGGAAGGGAAACAGCTGCCAGCAGAAAAGACTAAGCATGCGGGGTGAACTTTCTTTATAACAACTGGCTCTAGAGAGAATTAACTACTGAGAGACTTCACCCACTCTGTGAGAGCAGCATTAATCCATTCATGTGGTGGGGCTTTCACTAGGCCCTACCTCTGAAAGCTTCCACCACTTCAACATTACAGCAGGCAAGTTGGGAACCATCACTACTGGGAACCAGGCTTCTAGCACATGAATCAGTGGGGGACCAACCACGTGTGCAGCAGAGCAGGGTTGCTCCAGACTGTACTCAGCTCTGCTTCCTTCCTTTTGACGCCATCTTTTTGGTGCAGATGGAAAGAGCTGAATATATCCTTTCTGTTTGAGCAGGAATACATTATATAACAAGCTGCATACAAGTGGCCTCCTCCATAGTACAGCCACCAACACTGCTGGGTTTGCTTCTCATATCCACAGCCATCATGTCTTAACACCTAGCACCGCCCCCTCCCCAGCCACCCTACAACCTCCTGCTGTGGCCATCCATATTTTGTACCTAAGTCTATGGTGGTGGTTGTTAGGTGCCTTCAAGTCAGGTCCAACTCATGGCAACCCTCCTAGGGTTTTCAATGGCTGATTGTTCCCATAAGACTTGAGAGGTATTTGCAGGGAGCCAAATGTCTGGTAAGGGTCAACTCTTGCCTTTTGTAGTGGTGGTTGTTGTTTGTTTTGTTTTTTGGGTTTTTTGTTTCGTTGTTGTTTTTCTAATACTGGGGGTTGAACTCAGTACAGAGTAAACCTTCAAAAACACAGTGTGAACTCTGTAATTACAGACAAGTCAGAGAATATTCTATAATTTGTATAAAAGCCCCAATATAGAAGGATGTGACTTGTCAATATAGACTATATGAGATGTCAGAGAGGATATATAAAACATGAAGAGTCAACATAGCAAAAAATAACTTACCAAGTGCAGGAAAAGACATTATCTAACCTAAACTTAGCTCTAGTTTTTGCCATATGATATGGAATTCAAAGTTAACCCCAGAGCCATTCTGTTTTACAACTACAGTTAAAAGACACTGCACTGAGGTGGGCTCAGAAAGACAATTGCATTTGGGAAACTCCAGTCTTCTGATTCTCTGCATAATTGGGAATTATGTATCAAAATGAGAAGTGTGTGCACCATGTGGCCCAGAGATGTCACTTCTAGCAATATACCCTAAGGCAATAATGAGACTGGCTAGCACAGGTATTCGTACAAGATGCTTATAATAGGGAAACATTAGAAACAAGCCAAATTGTACAATTAAAGTACTAAGAACAACAACAACAAAAAGAAACAAGCTACATATCCACAATAGGAAATTGGTTTTAGAGTCATGGTACAGCCACATATATATATAATATATATATGCACACACATACACATATATATGTATACATATATATGCATATATGTATATATAGTCATTAAAGAAGTATATCGATTTATTTATTAACATATGTTTTTAATATATCACTAAGTGAAAATATTGTCTAAAGCCATATCCCCCTGGCATCGGATCTCATCAGATCTCAGAAGCTAAGCAAGGTTGGTCCTGGTTAGTACTTGAAAGGGAGACCACCTGGGAATACTAGGTGCTGTAGGCTTTGGAGAAGGACCTGGCAGCCCACTGAAAATCCTATGAATAGCAGAGAAGCACTGACAATAGTGCCAGACATGGTACAGTATCCTGGGTTTCATCTGTTGTAGATAGGGTTGCTATGAATCAGACCCAACCCAATGGCACCTAACAACAACAAGTGAAAAAGTTAGGCCATAAGACAATTTTTTGGTTATGCTTCCACTTTTATTTTTAAAATATCAATATGGAACTAAGCATCTTTAGTGAAGTATTCCAATATTTAAAATATTTATTGATGGCAAATGAGATAGTGTGGTTTTATAAAATCTTGTTTGTGTCTAATTAAAACAGGTTTCATGTTAAATGAATACATTTATTATGGACAAACTTTCTACCTCTATGGAACGTTCTTGTGGCTTATTCTCGTGATATATCCTATAGGCACACCCCCCAAAAAATCAAAGTCCCATGAAAATTTAACAAAGAGATTAAAAACAATAACATCAGAAATGGAAGTTTTTCTAACTACTTGATTTTGCTGAAAAAATAATCATACAGAAATCTTTTAATGCCAAGCTGCATTCATTTTTTATATTTTATATGAGAAAGAGAAGTATTCTTTTCTACAGCACAGTGGGCTCCCTTTATCCCACATACCTACTTGCCTGGTGATTATAATGTTCTGGCATGTGTTTCTCAGTTGCCTGAACTAACCTGAGCCATCTACAGTGGAATCGTTGTTGTTGTTGTTGTTGTTGTTGTTGTTAGGTGCCGTCGAGTCGGTATCTGACTCATAGCAACTCTCATAGGGTTTTCAATGGCTGTTTCGGGATTGCCTTGGGAGTGGATTGCCAGGCCCTTCTCCCATTTTTGCAGCGCTGGGAAAGGAACTCGGGACCTCAGAGACTGCAGCACAGTGCTCTACCAACTGAACTAAATCCCTACAGTGGAATTACTAATCAAATATTCCTTGAGATGCTTTAAGGTGTTGGGAATCTTGAACTATTGCTGGGGTTAATGGGGGTAACTTCACAGAGAGGAAATCGTAGCTATTCCATGTTAAAGGCAATGGCCGTCATCCAGCCCTCTCCTTGGCTATTCCTAAGTTGTATGCTTTATCACAAACTAATAAACAGGTGTAAATTGTTCCCCTCAGTTCCATGAGCTGTTCTAGTGAATTGTAGAACATTAGGAGGGGGTCACAGGAACACCCTGGTTTTATGAGGGCTGACTCGTGTGATTGAGTCCATAACTTTGGAGACCTGGTGTTAACTCCATCTATATAATATCAGAATTAAATTGACCATAGGAAACCTTTCTGTCATTGGAAAAAATGCAATGCATTTGGAGTCAGAAGTGTAGTAAGTAAAAACAGGTAAATAGCTAAAAGCGCATAGGAGAAAATTTTTCAAACAAACCTTCATGAATACAAATACACCACTCATGATCAAAGACAGGTAGACCTACTTTCTAATCTTATCACCTGTGGCTTAGCAAGCATACCTGTGCGTGTGCACCATGTGTTAGCAGCCTAATTTGCAAAGTCAGGAGGGAGGTAGAAAACCCAACCAAAGTGCGTCAGGGTAAAAGTAACCAGGAGTACAATTCCAAGAGAACAACGATGGTTCAATCATGGAGAATCTTCTGCGTCCCAGGGGCTATGCTGAGCACTCACACATGCCTTGCCTTATTTTTTTGCAAAACCCTATCAGGTGGGTGGTAGTATCCCTACTTAACAAAGAAACCAGGTTTCAGAGAGGCTAATTAACTCTCCTGAAGTCATCAGCTAATGAGTGATAGAACAGGAACTTTTGCTTGGGTCTTTCTCAGGACAAAACACATCTTTGTGACTGCTGTGTGTGCTGGCCCCCAAAAGCTATTTTATGTAAAGTATCTCATTATAGGAATATTCTTGTGCACTGCAAGGGGGCAGATAGTCTCAAGGTCATCTTTCATATTTATTATGCTCACTGTCACCATTGAGAGTATTTTACACAAGTCTGCACATGTGTAGCTGCCCTGTAGAACTGGCCACATAATTTGTGGGGTGCAGTGCAAAATGACAAGGTCTCTTGTTAAAATTTTCAAGTTGGCAACAGCTAAGTATTAAACCAACTACTACCCACATCACACAACCATGAAGAGGGCCCTGTCTCCCTGTGTTCCTGTATTTATTCCCAAGTAATCTGAGAATGTGTAGAAGGAGAAACCAGATGTTCTTATGGTAAAGAACACATCCAGTGAGCTCTTCAACTGCTTTCATTTCTTTATTCAATGAGTGTCCTGTGATCTAATGACATGAGACCCTCAAAGGTTAATTTAAAATGCCTCCCAATGAGATACTAAAGCCACAGCTGAAGACAATCGTATTTTCCCGCTATCTGAAAATATAGACGAGCCATCATCTCACTGGATTGCCTCAGCAGCTTAGCTCAAAGGCAAAGAGGAAAGTCCTTTTTAGAGGAACATACGGACACCTGATTAATCCTTGGCTCCTAAGAAAGCCTATCCCTTGACAAAAACAGCATTTTCAGGCCTACTTTAATTTTATTGCCAGTTGGGTCTAAATACCGGCTCTGCCTCTGGTGTGGCTGGTTAGTCATTTTGAAAGGAATATCTATTTTCATGTTTCCATTCTTGTGGTGTTTATTCTGGGGTCTTTCCAACTCTTTCAAAATGTTCTCTGTAATCTCTCAAGAGTCTTTCCTGCTTTAAAGGCCTCCCCTGTAGCCCATGGTTGCCCCTTTTAACTTAAAAATTTGCCAATAACCCAGACAGAACCGTTTTGGACATACCTGCGAATCTTCCTTGCATTCTGCTGATGATTCCCAGGTAGGAGCCAGGAACATGAGACAGGTGACAATGAGGCTTCCCCCGGGGCCAGGGTGGCAAATGGTGGCTGGTGTCAGCTTCCTCCAGCTTCACTCTGCCCAGGTGTCCCTATGTGGCCTTGGCTCCCAGAGAGGTCTGGACCTCTGGCTGACTTAACTCCAAGTCATTTAGAATGTAAATAATCAAAGCGGTAGGGCTTCCCTTCTTAAAAATCCTGGCAACAGCTGGTGCTGGCCTGAGAAAGGAGGATTCGACCTAAGTCTCTTGCCTCAGAACAACAGGAAAATCCCCCTTGCCCAGAAGCTGGCAGCCAGAGGCTCCACCTCGCCCTCTGCTGGAAAAAATGGTTCAGTTCTTTCCCTCCCTGGGTCCTTCCCTTTCTCACTTTCTTCCTTTTCCTTCCTTCCTTCTTTTCTTTTCCTTTTTTCTTTCTTTCATTTCTTTCCACGTCCTCCTCCTCCTTCTTTGTTATTGTTGCAATACTGGGGGTTGAACCTAGGGCCTCATGCATGCTAGGCAAGTACTCTACCACTGAGATGCACCCCTGCTATTGCTGTTAAGTGCTGTCCAGTCAGTGTCTGACTCATAGCGACCCTACGTACAACAGGTGAAACACTATTGTTAGTGCTTCTCTGATATTCACAGAGTTTTCAATGGCTGGTGGTATTTTTGTGAATGAGTTGCCGAGTCCTTCTCCCAAGCCTACAGCAACTGGTGTTCCCAGGTGGTCTCCCATCCAATTACTAGCCAGGCCCAACCCTCCTTAGCTTCTGAGACCTGATGGGATCAGACACCACAGTGGTATGGCTGCAGGCTGAGATGCACCCCTAGCCCCTTTTTACCTTTTATTTTGAGACTGGGTCTCGCTAAACTGCATGGGCTGTCTCTGACCTCCAACTTGAGATCCTCCTGCCTCACTCTCGTGAGTGGAAAGGGATTATATGAGTGAACCATGGCACCTGGCTTGGTTAGGCCTTTCTGATTGCTGAACAATGCATATGCATTATGCATTCAGATCTGGAGTCTATTTGCCTTGAAACCCATTGAGAGTCTTCAGAGGAAGAGAGAGAATAAAGAAGGAGAAACAAAATCTGTGCCTGCTTCATTCTCACAATTAGTAATGACTTCTGTATCAGAGGAAAGTAGACTAGTAGAGGCAGAATCTCTGCTTTGATTCTACTTTCACTTGAAAATCCACATTTTGAGTTCCTGGCTTCTGAATCTAGGTGGAATCTAGCATTTGGTGCAAAGATAGTGGAGGTGGTTGTAGTTGAGGACTCTCTCATGAGCCTGAAGAAGGGCATTTCATTCACTGTCCCTTCATTCAATCACAGGACGCATGCTGTAAGGGTGCTCAGAGTTAGAATGAAAGTGCCTGACATGATTTTTATTCTCTTTTCCCAGCAGGACACAATAAATACCACCCCCCAAATATAGCCAGTCACCAGACAACTGAAGAAAACTCCACTGAAAACAGAAATACCTAACATTTTTATTTGAGTTACCAGAAATGCACATCCTAACTAGAAGACATTATTTCTAAACCTGTAGGAGGTCACAGCAAGGGAGCTCTATTGGGAGTGATTAAATGCACTGAGAGTCTCTTTAATACGTAAAAGCAACAATTTAACAACAATGTTGTCAGCTTCTGGTAATGTTTCTTCTTCTAAATCAGTATCATAAGCATTTAAACTGCCAAGCCCCAGCTTTTACTCACTCATGCAATTTAAAAATCATCTCTGACTTAGATCCCTCCTTGGTATCTGCATATCAATGCATTCCTATTTCTCCCTGCTTTCTTTCACACAGAACAAGGAAAAGGAATAGACAAATGTGTCTCCAAGATGACAGAGGCGGTTATTTGAAAGATGGAGGGCTTAAAGATGACCAACTGACTACACTTCATTGTATTTTAAAAGAACCTCAGATATAGGCTTGTAACCTTTCCCAGTCAGAAAGATAGGGACATGATGAATTATGACAAATATATTTTTGGCTTCACATGATGAACTCCTGCCCAGCTGATTATTCTTGTAAAGTACTTAAAACCCTGTTAACTCTTCACAATAAAAAGGCTAGTTATTGATGATGGGAGGGATATTCAACTGACCACCAGAACCTCACAAAGATAACTGTGTCCCAAGAAGCAAAAGAATGTAGTTTCTCAGCCTTGGCCCTGTTATGTGCTTAAACCTGTTCCCTTCTGTCCTCTCTATGCCCTTGCATGTTCCCAAAGCAGACAACTCAATTACACCAACATTCATTGGGGTAATGATAACACATACGTTGGGACACAAATAAATTCATGGGGTCCTGATCCTCAGAGATACCAAGCTAGTGAGCAGACAGACAGGAAAACACTTAGCACACTCTATTACAAAAGAGAGGTCTGAATGAAGTGCACTGGGGGCAGACTCCCTGAAGGAGACCCAGCTCAAACATCATCTCTTTCAAGAATCCATCCTGGCCTCTCCAGACTGATGTGGCTCAGGATTCAATCAACGGGTGCTCATTGACTGCACTGTGTCAGGCTCTGGAAGGATGTGATGATGTACTTCCATCCCAGGGAGAGGGTAGATGTGAAGAAGACACACACACAAGGTATTTGAAAGTTGTGATTATGTAGAGAAAGAAAAAATGAAGGGAATGATGTAGGACTAAGAAGGGGAGACCCAATTTGGGTGGAGTAAGGAGAGGAGGCCCCTCTGATAAGTGGCATTGAAGCCTCTAGGAGAATAGTATGCTGGCCATCTGAAGAATGGTAGGAGAGGGAAAGCAGGAAGTGATCCAGGAAGGAGAAGGAGCTCTAAAGTGGCCAAGACCAGAAGACATTTGAAGAACTGAAGGGGGGTGGAGCCTTGCAGCTACCAGGAAAGCAATGGCATTTGCCTGGACTAGTTGATGGCTGTGACAATGGAGACAAAGGATCATTCCTGAAGAACCTCTTGGAGAAAGAACTGGGTAGGCTTGTAGGCTGGGGCTGATGGAAGAGAAAAATCCAGGAATAATATATATACCTCTGGCTTGGACTATCTAGAAGGATGGTAGTGTCATTTACTGAGATGGGGAAAACTTGGGAGGGAATAGGGATGAATCTACAGGGGGGGGGGATCAAGAGTTCCATTGCACCATGGTAATTTCCAGATGTCCACACATTGCACAAATGAAAACATGGGTTAGAAACACAATCTATCAGTCTGTAGGTAGAAAAAAGATCTGAGCTAGAAACCCACAGGTGAGGTTATCAGGATGCATGTGATATGTAAATGCCCAGGAAAGGATCTAAAGGGAATGCAGAGTCCACAGGGCAATTAAGATAAAGATGAAATCCAAAGGAAATCTATAAGAAAGTTACATAATAACACACAGTTAAGAGGGTTAAAAGAGGGTTAAGAGGGAAAGGCTTAAGGGGAGAAGCAGAAGAATTTCCACCAGGGAGACAATCAAAAGGCTAGTTATTGATGATGAGAGGAATATTCAACTGACCACCAATACAATGAAGTGTATAAGATGGCTTATAAAAGGTGAATCGAGAGGCAAAGAGTAACTACTACTCAATGATGCTCAACTCTAGCTTGCTGACTAACAAGGCTACAGAAGCGAGACAAGCTGGCTGCTCCATCTGTCACTCTTCAGATCATCAGGATTGACTGTGTGGGTCTGGCCATCCAGGCAGCTGACATTTCTTCCCTCTACATTCTGAGTTGTCCTTCTGTATGCTGTGGGACTAGACAACTAGGAAGGCTGCTGGAAACTTCAGCCAAGAACTTCCAGAACCACGTTGCCCTCCTCTGCAGGAACCTCCAAAGCAATCTATGAACTGCCTCCAGTTCCAACTCTTTCCTTCCTTGGCATCTCCCACAAACAGCGCTCAAGGTAGCAACTTAGATAATCAAGGCTTTCTCTTAGCATATGAACATGCAGAGCTCAAACACCCCAAAACTAAGAAAAAGAAACCAAAATGTGATCCTGCTGTCCTCTATATCTAGTTTCCTAGTCCCATCCTCCTCTTGACTACTACTCTTAAAAGAGAATTCACATGCATTTTTCACTCTGCCCATTCTCAACCTACACCAGCATGGCAACAGAAGTTGTCACTTTGCTGATCCTTGGGCCAATGGCTGAGGCAGTGACCACTTTGCAGCATTTACATGATTTGATCTTTCCATAGCAAATGGCACTGTCAGCCCCTCTAGGACACCTCCCCTCCTTATGTCTCAGCATGCTGCACATCCCAATTCACCTCCCTCTGGCCATCTTTGTAGAGGCTAGAGCTCCCTAGGTTCCTGCCTTCAGCCTGGCTCTTTCTTCTGGCTGCATGGTCTGTCCAGGTGAGCCCACTCACCCTCGTGATTACAAATGTTGTGGTTAGGTGCCATTGAGTAGGGTAGGACTCATAGAGACCCTAAGTACAACAGAATGAAACATACCCCAACACTGTGCTTCTCTGCTCTCCAAAGAGTTTTCAATGGCTGATTGTTTCAAGATTGTTTCAGGAGTGGGCTGCCAAGTCTTTCTCCTATTTTTGAGGTGCTGGGGATTGAACCCAGGGCTTCAGAGATCTAAGAGCAGCATTCTATCAACTGAGCTATACCTCAGCCCCTGTAATTACAAATGCTGCTCCATAAAGCCCCTAGCCTCTCATGTGAGCACACTCAACCTGATATCCCACATACACAAAAATTCTAAGCCAGTGTGCTGAGCCAAATTCATTGTCCTCTTCTTATAACATGCCCTTTCTCCCCTGAGTTTATTTTCTGCACTTTCCCCACTCTCTATTTGCTCAAGCCAGAAACCCAAGGGAGGACTTTTTGCTGTCCCTCCTGCCCATCACTACATGCACTTGGTCACTGAATTCTTCTAATGTCCCTGGAAACTAGTAACCCATATTCATCCCTAAGGCTTGATTCAGGCCATTATTTCCAACCTAATTTATCACTGCTATCTTGTGCCTGTAGCCATACCACTGTGGCATCAGATCCCATCAGATCTGGGATCTGCAAGGCCTCACAAAGCCATAAGTTCTACTGCTTCTGCTGTGGGAACCACTTTGAATGTCTCGTGTAATTGCAGAAGTCAAATGTGACTTGCATTCATCTCTTGTGAGTGCCATATATTGAGTATCACAATTTTATTTTTTGCAGCCTCTGTGTAGTTATTCCTCAGTAATTGTGGGGCACTAGATCAGGATATCACCTTTCCCTTTCTATGGATACCATGATCTGTAGATGTCCAAGACCCTTATATAAAATGGTGTAGTATTTGCAGCCATACCACTGTGGTGTCCAAACCCATCAGATCTTGGAAGATAAGCAGGGTCAGGCCTGGTTAGGATTTGGATGGGAGAATGCCTCGGAACACCAGGTGCTATAGGCTTGGGAGAAGGACCTGCCAACCCATTCCCTAAAAACAATCTCAAATATTTGGATTAGGAGTCTGGGAGATGTTGTGGAATGCTGCCCAGATTCCCAGGCCCTCACCTGCAGGACAGAAGGATTCACTGGCTTAGCTGCTGGGAGACTTGATACGTGACAGTTCTTGACTATCTGTCTCTCCAAAACCTTGCCCTGTGCTCACTCAGGGCTGTGCTCCCTGCCCTAGCACAGCCACATCCTGTGATGGTTATGCAGAAGTAGAAAGACCACACATCTTTCCTCACCTGGGGACCATTCACAAGTGCCTTCCTTACTGTAGATCTCCCCACGGTGTGGGGAAAGAGGGGTGCGAAACATTCCTTGTGACTCTTTCAGCCTCTTTCTCTGCACATCTCTGCTTCCTTCCCTTCTTCCCAAAAGTTAAAGCCAAGCACATAAACTTCCAATAAACCTTATGTACCCAAGTCTCCATGTCAAAGTCTGTTTCCTAGGACACAGTAGCAACAATGGCCCAAACCCAACACATTGAGGTCTGTGAAAAGAATCCAAATGTGAATGTTCTCAGACCGATAGATAAACTCTGGTGAATGATTAGTTCTTCATTTGAAATGTTAGCAATTAATCATGATCTAAAAATCAATGGTCCTTTCAGTGCTATGATACCACAGCGATTTTACAAAAGTCTGCTGATTGATGACTTTGAAATCCAGAAAAACACGGAGGGAATAGATTCAGTCTGCAATTCCATTCCTCCCTAAATCGTCCTTAGAAATTAGTCCAATGTTCATTCTTGACATGTTTTCCTAGAGCATATGTTGCATGTAAATATAAAAGATAACAGCTGAACCCATCCCTGGGTTCCACCAGTCCCTATAGAAGAAGGTCTCAGGTGAGTGTTGCCAGTGGACGTCCATCTGGTTCAGCCCTAAACAAATGTATCCAGTTGTGCTTTGTTCACATTGACGTCTATCCACTTTCCCAGTAAAGCTGACTATCAGATCCCAACTCTCCCTTTACGTGCAGACTGAGATAAAAAACAACAACAACAGCAATTTGGCCTCTAACCATTGGTTTGCCCCAGTACCTAACAGAGAAGAATGCTTTCCTTCCTTTATCTGTTTTCTTTCCTTATTGGCTTCCACACATAGCTACTCCTTCCATTTGAAATTCTCTGGTTCAATGTTGTCAAACTAGTGTGTCTCAATCATTCTCAGTTACCTAAATTTATACCCACTTTCTTTATGGTGGCATTTTCTTTTAAATGTCACATCTACATTATTTAAAGATAAACTACCTTCTTTTCTTCTTATGTATAGCCTCTTACATTTTTCATAATGTTTTTTTCTTCAGGGGCAATTGATTACCTTGCTTTCTCTGCTCACAATGGCTGGAGACACTGGGGCAGAAACAAAACAAAATAAAAACTAAAACAAAAACAAAAGGTGGATCTGTGAAAGTTCAAGGAAACACCAACTAACTACAAAATGTACACAATTCGAAACATGGTAAAATTAATAACAGAACAGCAAGGAACCCAGTAAAAACATAAAATCAAAACTTCTCTAAGTTTCAATTTCTCCATCTGTAAAATGAGCATCATGTTTGGAGTTTTTCCAAATATTGAATGAAGGCACAGATGTTTAGTGAAATAAACTTGGAATACAGCAATTTCAAGTGAATGGTCCTATTTCTGTCTGTGGTGATGTCTATGAACAATGTTGATATGTGGCAATTATCTCACTACCACCAAATCCTTTATTTAGTGAAGAAACACTTTTTGATCAAAAGAGAATGGAATGCTGTGGGAATTGGGATTCCCAAAGGACTGAAGGGCTTCCAAAGGAAGTCAGAAGTTTGGTCCAGACCCCACGCTGACATCATTTACTGACCTCTGCTGGGTGATCAGTAACCTGTGCAACTCTTCAACATCAGCCTCAGTCCCAGAGACAGGAGCAGTAGCTGCTTTAGGAAAGCAGATAAAGCAGGTCACAACTCTGAACAACAACACTTGAAGACTGCTAAAATGCTCAGCTACATTTCCCACTAAGAAGAACCCAAGATTCAGTATCCCAAAGATCAGCCCATGTACTTATGGCCTGGTCTATTTCAAAGCACTATTTCTGGATGAGGCCATGCTATTAGTTTCGTGACTACCAAGAACTACAAAATTACTCTATTAAGAGAAACCTAAATAAAGGTAAAAGAAATAAAAAGAAGTGGCCAATGGACTAAAAAGAAAAAGTTGCTTGGATTACCTTTCACTACATAGATATAGGGTTTTGAAGAAGTCTTCTAATCCCAAACCACCAGCAATGTTATACCCTCAGAGGAAGGGATCCAAGCTCACAGACTCTCAATAGTTGCCCTGGAGAGGTAAAGGGTTAAATAAGTAACATGAGCGGTTCCAGAAATATTGTGCCCAACCTGAAAGACACATGAGCTGTCTCAGGGTATGGCCAACCATTCCACAGCCCCAGCTAACCTCCAGTCTGCGGCACTGAAAGATGTTTGCTGGTTAGGGGCATGGGTCCACAAGCCAGGATCCCTGAGTTTAAGGCTCAGTTTTGCCACTCACTAGCTGAAATCTTGGGCAAGTTACTTAACCATTCTATGCCTCAATTTCCACACATGTAAAATGAGAGAAATAATAGCCCCTGTTGTATCTTTTTGTAGGGATTAAATAAGTGAATATGTGCAAAGTGCTTTTTAAAATGCAGGGCTATAATTATACAATAAATGGAAGAAAAAAAGCCAGATTCTTTGCCATCAGCTCTCCAGATTTTTGAGAGAAGCTAGAATCAGGATTTTTTTTTAGGTGAACTATTACTAAGTAAACAATTCAACCATTGTCAAAATCTCCCATGAGGCAAAAGAATATACCTGTGGGCCACATACAGTCCACAATGCTTAGCACCTAGTGCCCAATGCTGTGCAAAGAGCAAAGCTTGGGGGTGGAACAGATGGATTTCAATCCCACTTTCAACTTTGTCACCAGCTCCGTGATCCCAAGAGCAAAGAGGCTGGGAACTAAGGATGGCAAGAGCATATGATGGAAAGTCCTGTGCCAGATTATGAATAGCAAGTGACAGATGGCCCTCCTGACCAAATGTAACAGAAGAAAGTACTCTCCACAATTTAAATGAAGTCTTTAACATACAAGAGAGGTGGGGACAGTGTCTCCATCTCTGTCCCCAAGGACTTCATTCAAAGTCTTTAACGTTAGCCATCATCCATCCTAGAGGAGAGGAAGATTGTCACAGATCAAGTCCAGCTGCCAAAAGGAGTTCATTCCCTTCCTTCCATTTGCAAAGGACAGTCCTGTCTCAATTAATCTATAATCCAAAGCAGCTGGCAAGATTGCCAAAAACCCCAGCCGGCAGTTTAGCAGACAATGGTCTATCTGCTTGTCTAAGTGAGATATTAAGTAAATAAATGGAAGAAAAATAAGCAAATATCAACACTGTTGAGAAAGAACCATAAAAAGGAGGAGGCACTACAAAAATGAGGTATTCTTTTTAAAAGTTTGAGAATCCAATCTTAATTCTCCATTAGTGCCGCTGGCCCATTGTCTTTCCTGCCATTATTTGAAGCCAACCAGACAGGTTTATCTGAAGATGCCAGTTCTTTTCTATTCTAATAACAAACATGCAGCCCAGTTTCCTCCAATCAAAGATGGAGTGTGTGGAGATGGAGCCATGAGGTATTTTAAACATTTCCTTAATTAGTTCATTTAAGGATGTTTAGAATATTATGGAGGGAAGAGGAAGCAGAGGGAAGAGAGAACAAGTTCACAGTCCTAGTAAATAAAGAGATTTACTATAATCTGAATTCAACCATCCTTTTTATGAAGTATCCTGCCTGCCCCCAACAAGCTGTTAAAGGTAGGATATTGAAGACTCCAAGCAATGCAGTGCCTGGCATTTGTTAGATTTTTTTCAACCTGTGAAGACAAGTTCTTAAAATACAAACAAAAGTAAAATTTTATCCTGAGAATGATGCTACTACCTACTATTGCTAGAGGATTTTAAGTTATTTGTGTTTTATTAGATTAAAATAATTTTAGCAGGTGATTGAAATGAAGAGCTGTAGTTCATTCTGAGAGGGAAGGCTGTTCAATGGGGAAAACAATTCAACACAGAAAACAATTTAGTTTACCTTTGAAAGGTGGAAAACCAGACATCTGGGCATTGTGTTATGCAGCCAGGAGGGAAGGTGAAGAGGGGATTTTCACTGAAAACAATGTATGTTGTACTTCAAATTGTGGGAAAGTATTGCACCTCTGGAACCATAGGATTTATGGCACATTGACCCAGAGATTTCACACTTAGCTGCTAAATATTGCTTGTTTTAGCATCCAAATCATCCGCTTTTAAGGATTCTGCCTTGTCTGATGTACTCCTTAAAGCCAAAGCCAAAGGAAAGGATACCTAATTGTGTTGCATAAAAGAGAAAAAGAAGCCACCATGGATAGGAATATGCAGATCTGTCTCTCTGCTTTTAATAACCTGGTGTTTCTATTTCACAAGTTTCATTTGGATATGGAAATTATTTCTTGAGAATTAAACTTTCAGTTGCTCACAAGAGACCATCTGAGTAAACATGAAATAGCTTTCTTATAGCTCCACTAGTATCTATTTTAACCAAGGAGGACCATTTCTATATCCTTGAAAATGAGAAGCGAAATTCCAGTGAAGCCTGAAGTATGCAACATGCAAATCCTTCTAGACCCCAAACCCTCTTTCCTCCACTCACTCTCCAGTATGTCCACTCCATGAGCTCTTCCTCCAACTGACCTCAACTTCATTACCCAGGGGAGGAGGGAGAAGGAAATGGTTATGTTTTGCTTTCGTTTGCTTGGAATAATAAATTCAGGGGATCTCCCTTGCCAGCATCTTTTGCTGTCAGCACTTTTCTGTTTCACTTGCTCTCTAAGCCAAACTGAAACCAAAGCCCTCATGATTGGCTTGCTCCCTGACCCCTTGGCTCCTGGGAGCTGATTAGAAGACAGATTGCTTTGAGTCTCTGATATACCAGTGACCTAGTTGTCTCTGGTCCCTAAGAACATATTTCTAAAGTGCCTGACTCTTCAGCATCTGGATACTACACTGTGACCTAGTCAATAATGGACACTAGCCTGTCTACCACCAGCTACTAATAATCTCTTTGCAGTGTGGGTAAGTGACCTAAAAGCCATCGTGGTAGGTCTAGTCATGAGAGGAGACTCAGAAAGAAAGAATGTTCAACTGTCAAATAGACCTTGCTTTGTAGGAAAGCACTTCTCAGTGCCTGAAAACTATTTAAGAGTCATTGATGATGAAATCTCAAATAACTGGACAGTAGCAAGTATGCTCTGCAAAAGCCAAAGAGCAAGTGTATCAACTACTTAAAAATATTCTAAAAGGCAACTTGTACAGTATGTATACCAAAGATTTGAGAGACAGTCAGTAATCTTCTGCATCAGCCAAGCCTAGCATACTCTCCAACAACTACTAAAATTTCCTGATGATAAGCTCTGTCAAAGCCTAAAATCTTCCTGGAAAGATGGGGTGATATTCTATATAGTTTTATTCTTAAAGTCTGCTTTCATTTGGCTACATACTTCATAAAGTTATTGCAAGAATCAAATATAATAATGTACATTAATGAGCTTTGAAAGTGGAATGCTAAACAAACATAAGACATCACTATTGTTCCTAATAATTCTTTAAACACTGGTAATCAATGTATTTCATTGATGGTAACCATATCACCAAATAAATGCTAACCAGAATGATCAATTTACCATATTATCCTATTCCCTAAACATTCTGGGTCAGGGGAGAAATAAAAATACATAAATAGAAACCATATAATTCTATTTCTATTTTTACATCCTTCTCAGTAACATATGTTTCAAGGAAGACAGCTTAATACTGTTAGAAGACAAAGGCAAACAAAGGAGACCACCATGGGGATTCTCCCTGAATATTCCTTTTCCAGGCACATTAGTCAAAGATATCAGAGGGAGCAAAAAATCTCACCAACCCACATGAACAATATAGTAATAAAAGTCCTCCACTGAAGCCAACCTTCCTAAAAGCCAGCTCCAGGAATGTTTATGACTCTTTATCTGTACCAGCCAGCCTAAACATATGTGTCCTACCCAAGCAGGACTCACTAGACGCTCCTGGAAGAAAAAAAGGGCTTTGAGAGTATCTCCTGCCGATCACTTACTGCTCTTAAATAATGATACATCATAGATCTTTCTATATTTGTTTCCCAGCCTTTCAGATTTTTCAATTCTTTCATCTCTTGAACACAAGGTTTTTTCAGCCAATCTGTTCTTAGCCAGGCACAATGCACAAAGATGGCATTAATTGAATGAGAATCTGTTTTAAATACTGAAGATCACTTCTGCTCCATATTTAATGTCTAATCATTTGGCAGCTCCCATTTAGGACAAAGATGAAATAAACACGCTTAGTTTGGGGAGTTTTGTTGTTGTCTCAATCTCTCTCCTCTCTACCTGGCCATCAAAATACAAAGTGAGTTGGATGCAAGACTTGAAAGACTCCAACGGTCCATCTTTTTCACAGATGTTTTCCAATGTAGCCTTTACATCAGGAATAAGTCTACAAGGCTCCTAACGACAGCCAGAAGTGCCTTTTATATTTTTTCTAATATAAAAGCTTGTTAAATTAAACACAGAGAAGCACTGATGTTGACTCATGTGCACCCTTAATAGTTAAGTCTAGAAATCTGTTTTAGCACAAGATACCTCCCTCCTTGTACACAGGTGTCTTTCTGGAGCATCTTTTTGGAGCAATAGCAATTAAAAAGGTACACTTTGCTGAACCATTAGGACAAAAACAAAGAAGAAATTTCATGCTGTGACAAGATGCCAGACCCCTTTGAAAGGACTCTAGGGGAGAAAGAAAAAAAAAGATGACTTTTTTCCCCTGGACATCGATAGATTTAAAAATATTTTCCCTTTGTTGGGGGGGTTGAAGTGGAGAGATCTGGCTTTGGACACCAGCTTTTCATTCCTACTCAGAGACTCATTTTCCCCAGACAAGCCTGTGGAGTTGGTAGAATTTATTACAGAAGCTCTGGAAGGTGCCAGCAGCAAGGACTCTCCACTTGAGCCCAGAGGAGCTCCTAATATTTGCTTCTCATATATGATCTCCGTTGCTTCTCCAATGATCTCTTGCAAGTGGCTAGTGCCATTTTGTGAATTAACTGGAAGCCTGAGTTACCCAATCGGTCTTTTTATTTCCACTTGGGCTCTATCTAGCAAGCCTGAGAAGTTTGCTGGGAGATAAGGTCCAGGACTCTTCTTTTGAGGTTTAAATATTCAAGGGATTTTTTTTTTTTTTTGGGGGGGGGGGGACCTTGCTGAAGACTGCTGTCCTTATTTATCACTGGGATCTTTCTCCACATCAACTGCCCAGACAGGAGGAAAGAAGCAACTCTAGGGCCTGGGGCAGAATAGAGATTCCAAGGCTACTGCCATCAATCTGGAGACTCCTTCCCCTGCCCCAAACCACAGGTTTTCCCGCCTCCTCCCGGGAAGCACCCAAATCTCTTCCACCCTTCCTTAGAGCTGGCCAGGGAGATTCCGCCAGCGGAGGGCAAAGAGCGATCCGAGGGATCCCAGCCCCTCCGCTGCAACTGTAAATCTGGGATCCAAGGCTGCGCACGCTGATCCTCGCCCCGCCCCGGCCCTGGTCTGGGTTCATTCATTCCCGCGGGTCCCCACGTTCCAGCCTGCCGCGTGCGCATCCACCGCGCTTGTCCGCTGCTTCCCCGGGCTGTGTTTGTTCACACAGTGGCCAATCCCTTATTGTTTTTAAAGCTCAAAAGTAACCTCAGGAGGATCCTCTCGTCACACTTTTTCACACCCCCAGCGTACCGTCTCCCTTTAACCAAAATCAAACCATCCTCTGTCTCTGGCATCCTGGAAGGGTTGGGCAGTGAGCTCTCCTAAAGAAAATCAACCCCCTCCCCACCAATCCCCCTCCAACCAAGCCAGCGCTTCGCCACCATCTCAGAGGCCGGACGCCTCGGTCTTTCTGTTCCCATCCGGGATAGGAGGGGGCCCCAGCCCGCGCACGGCTCCCGCTTCCCCGCACGTACAAAGAAAAGCCCTCTCACCCTTCCGTGGATGCCATGGTGGTCTGGGGAACGCCCCCTCCTCTTCCGCACAGTCCGGCAGTGGTGAGCAGGGGAGCAAGCAGGCGCCGGGGTGAGCTAGAGAGTGTGACCGGGAGCGGTATTTAAGGGGAAGGCTTTCCCTGCCCTTCCACCCGCCTCCCGGGTAAGCCCTTTAGCGCCTCGACGGGCGCACAAGGCTCCTGCCGGCGCTAATCCTCGTCCCAGCTCTCCACCGCGCGCGTCCCACGCTCCCCTCCGCCGGTCGGGTAGCGCTTGGCTGGCTGCTGCGGGAAACAGGAGGGTGGCCGAGCTAGCGCCGGGGATGCTGGAGCGCGGTCCCCGAGAGCGCTGTCCTCCGGGAGGCTCCCCCCGCGAGATGCGCCCCCGCCTTCGCCGCGGCCACCTGCGCTTTGCTGTGGGGCAGGCGGGAGCCGTGAGTGGTGGGCACCGGGAGCGGTGACAGGGGGTGGACCGGGAGTGCGAGTGCGGAGCAGTGTGTGCGTGCGTGCGCGCGTGTGCGGGTGTGTGCGCGCCAGGGGAGGCGGTGGAGGCCGTGGCGCCCTGGCGCTGCGCCGGGCCTGGGAGGGATTGCAAGGTTTAGCCCCGCCGGAGCTGGGGATTTGCAGGCGATCCCTCTCTATTTTCGTCGAGAGCTGACATCACCCGCGCTGCAGCCTTGGGCGACTCCTTTAACCGCCGCTCCCGCCCCCCAGCTCGAGATGCGGTCCCTCCTCTGCCATCCCTCCCTCCCCCGGCCCCCAGCCTCCTGCCATAAATTAGCCAAATAAGAAAAGAGAGGCCCCCGCCGGTAGTCCGGGAAGGCTGGGGCAGCCTGTGGCAGGAACCCAGGATGGAAGGAGTCGCTATTGTTTCCCCTCAAGCCTGCGTGGCCCCGGGTCACCCCGTGCTGTACGAATGGTAGGCGACAGCGCGGAGACCCGGGATGCCCCTCCGTCCCCAATCCCTGGAGAAACCGCGGCGCTTCCCCTCATTCCCTGGCACACCGACACTGGCACACACACACACACACACACACACACACACACACACACACACACACACACGCCCCAAACTCACCAGCACAGACGGGCGCACCCACCCCCATCCTCCCATGTCTGTGGGTCCTGAGCCCCGCAGAAGCCGAGCGGCCGAAACACGCAGGTGGCCTGGTGGAACCGGGGCCCCAAATAAATCTCCGGCTTTCAATTATTCATCGAGATTAATATTTATGCAACTCCCTGGGGGCTGCGGGCGGGGTACAAGGGAGGCCGTTGTTTGGGTTTTTTTTTTTTTTTTTTTTTTTTTTTTTTTTTTTTTTTTTTTTTTTTTTTTTTTTTTTTTTTGCCAAGAGACGTTTGCCTCGGGGGCTTAGACAGGGAAGACCTAGAGAGAAGGGCCAGGCCAGCAGCTGGGGACCCGTCTCCACCCACTCGGCTCAGCCGGCCCCAGCTTCTGAGCCCCACGGGCGGCGTGCAGAGACAGATGGGCTGCTGCCTCCAGGGCAGCTTTGCATAATAATGACGGCACTCGTGCAGCTTTTATACTCTGAGACCGTGGCACAGTAGACACCTAAAGCTCCAACACCTGCTGACCCGCGACCACCGAGAAGGCAAAGCCCCACTTTCTGGGCTGGACCAGAGAACCCAGAGTAATCCCCTTTTGCTGGGCGGCGATGAGAATTAAACAGACTCTTGTGGGAAAGAGATCTGCATAGTGTAAACGCGCCTGAGAGATGTCAGTGGGGTGAGCCTGGCTCCTCCAGGCTGCGTCTCAGAAAGCCACCCGCTCTCATGGCGCTCTCCCGCACAGTCCCTCCAGTTTGCTTGCGGAGAGGAGCTCTTTCGGAACCTTAGAAGATGGAATGTGGAGGGCCAAGTGGAGACTCTCAAAGCAGGACTCTGGGATGGTGCCCGGGGAGCCTGGGTCCTAGCGCAACAGCTTGGCAGTTAAATGCCAGGCATGGTATCCAAGGGCCTAAATTCTTCACCACCTTCCAGAAGAGTTGTTGTTAGGTGCCATCAAGTTGGTATCCGACTCACAGCGACCGTAGGTACAACAGGCGAAACACTTGTCAGTGCTTCTCTGGTGTTCATAAGGTTTTCAATGGCAGATTGATTTTGGGGAGTGGGTTGCTGGGTCCTTCTCCCAAGTCTACAGCACGTGGTTTTCCCAGGCTGTCTCCCATCCAGGTACTAACCAGACCTGACCCTGCTTAGCTTCCAAGGTCTGGCGGGATTGGACCACAGTGCTATGGCTGCAGGCTCCAGAAGAGTAATCTGGAGCAAATTCCTCAGCCTCACTTCTTCCCATCTGCAAAAAGTGGTATCATCTTCAAGCTTGCAATGCGAAGATGACTAAGTAATATGCAGATGACATACAAAGCTTTCCTAAATTAGAGTCAGGCACCCAGTAACCTTCAAAAAATATTCAGTTAATTCTAAAGATTCTCAGAGGATACTATCAGAGGATAGTTCCTGGGGCAAAACTTCCAAGGTTGGACAGGAAATGAAAGAAATAACAAGAAAAGAGAGTGAGGGGTGCTGTGGTTCATGCCTGTAATCTCAGCGACTCAGGCTGAGGCAGGAGGATCACTAGTTCCAGGCCAGATGGAGCCTGTACAATTTAGGGAGACCTTATCTCAAAATAAATGTGGGTGGGAGTATAGCTCAGTGACAGAGCACTTGCCTAGCATGAGGCCCTGGGTTCAACCCTTCAGTACTGAAAAAGGTAAGGGGAGGGGATTAGCAGAAGTTAGAAATCAATCAATAAATCTCTACTCACCTTTTCCCTTCACTTCCTTTCCCAAAATCTGAATCCAAACATTGTCCTCCATGGCTTCTCCCCTCACCTCTGGCCTCTTTCCTACCTGCCCCATTAGATTGACCAGATCTGTATTTTGTCAAAGTTGGACCCTTCAGAATCACTCCAACTTTACATCCTCCTATAAATAAATATATAGCTCTAGCCACTACTTCATCCTTAGGGAATTAACTTTGGGTACTTTCCTCTTCCAAAAATTTCATATTTTGAATCTGACAAATATATTTTTAAAAAATAATTTGTTGATGCAAAACTGACTCCTTGAGCCTTGGTATTGTTCTTGCCATTGCCTTCTCCTAAGCCCTGTAGACACGTGACTTTGTATCTGAAGTTGTCGCATGCACAATCTGTCATTCTCTCTTCACCATTTAGGGATTTTCCTTCCATTTCTGCTGAGGTGGCAGCTGGAGAACAAAGCCATGAGCATCTATCCCAGGCCTAGATGTTAACAACCCCAGCAACACTCTTCTGTCACCAGCATCCCCTTTAAATGGAGCCTGAATGAACAACCACCCTGTAATCCCTCAGGAACTACACACAGCCAAGGAGGGCTGAGCTGCATCATTCATTAGCACTCACCACACCCAGCAGGGCACCTGATGGCACAAAAACAGAAGACAAGAACTGAGAGAAGGAAGGCATTTGACTTGTTTCCATTTTTTAAACCCCTCATTAAAAACTGTTCTTCGGAAAGCAGAGTCAGGAGGATCATAAGTTCAAGACCAGAGGCAGTCTGTGTAATGAAGCAAGACCCTGTCTCAAAAAGCAAAAAGTAAAAAAAAAAAAAAAAAGAAAGAAAGAAAGAAAAGAAAAGAAAAGGCTGAGGGTGCAGCTCAGTGGTCCAGCACTTGCAAAGCATGCAAACACAAAAGCACAAGGCCCTTTTTTCAACTCCCCCCCCACACACACACAAAACAACTATTTTTAATTATGCTTTTGTATTCAGGACATGAGAGAATTCAGGTGAATCACCAGACATACAGGATTAGATGGAGCAGTCATCTGGCTTGCCACCTTCTTTGTAAATGGCTGCATTTGAGTGCCCTGACATCACCTCCTACATTAGAAAGACATTTGCATTCAGCTGTCCTGTGAGACCAGGTCTATTAAATCACATAGACTATGCCACAGATAATTCTGGTTAAGAAGAAATTAGTTCTCTTTCTTTGCCCCAGGGAGCCCCTGCCAACATTCACACCAATTCTTCATTTTTTAAGCAAACCGGAGCTGTGCTTTCCAACACGGACTGCCCATTAAAACATTTGGAGAGAGCTTTTTAAGAAATAGAAATGTTCAGACCACCCTCTAGAGATTTCTGTTCCATAAAATCTAGATTAGATATTTTTGTAAAACTTCCCCAGATGAGTGATTATATTGAACAGAAAGAGTTGGAACCAGTAGACTAGAAGTTCAACAAGATAGGATCCAGAAATAGGATCCTAAAAAATAGCTGCAGAAAATTATTGTTTACCCTTTGCAAGAGGATTCGGTTTAGCTCAGTTGGTAGAGTGCTGCTCTGCACTCTCTGAGGCCCTAGGTTTGATACCCAACATCACAAAAATGGAAGAAGGACCTGGCAACCCACTCCCAAAATAATCCTGAAAAAATCAGCCATTGAAAACCCTATGAAGAGCAAAGAAGCACTGACATAGTGCCAGACATCACACAATGTTGGGCAGTGTTTCATTCGGTTGTACATAGGGTCACTATGAGTTAGACTAACTCAATGGAACCTAACAACAACAACAACAACAACAAGCCTTGAAAAGATAAAACTAAGGAAAATAAGATTTAAGAATGACCATCTTGTCATCAAATACAGGGAATTAAAAAAAAAAACTTTCAAAGCCAACACTTGAGTGTTGTCCGAGAAAACTAATGTGAGAAGTCATATGTGATAGTTAATTATGATTGTCAACTTGACTGGCTAGAGAGATACCTAGAACTAGTAAAGCACACATGTGTTTTTGAAGGCATTTCCAGAGAGGACTGACATATGAGACAGTAACAGAGTGGGGAAGACCTGCCCTGAATGTGGACAACACCATTCAATAAACTGGGAGCCTGGATGGAGTAAAAGTGGAAGAAAAGAAAGTTAGCCAGTGTGTGCAAGCTTCATTCTTCCTGAGCACATGTATCTATTGTTGTTGCCATTGCCTGTGGACATCAGACTCAAATTTCTTCAGCTTCTTTAGCCTTTTAATGTGTACTAAGGCGCTTATGGGGCTGGGATTTAGCTCAGTTAGTAGAGTGCTGCACTGCAGTCTCTGGGGTCCCGAGTTCAATTCCCAGCACCGCAAAAATGGGAGAGGGGCCTGGCAATCCACTCCCAAGGCAATCCTGAGACAGTCAGCCATTGAAAACCCTGTAAGTGTTGCTATGAGTCGGATACCAACTCAATGGCACCTAACAACAACAACAAGGAGCTTACAGGCTTTCAGCATCACCCTGGGACCACATCATTGTCCTCCCTTCACCCTTGTTCTGAAGTCTCTTGGACTGAAAAGCTTTGGGGTTTTCTGCTTCTCCAGCATGCAGACAGCCATTGTTGGACTACCCAGCCTGTTATCATGTAAGCCAATACAATAAAGCCCCTTTTATAATTGTGTTTATGTGTGAGAGGGAGGTGGATGTCCTTTTGGTTGTGTTCCTCTAGAGAACCCTGAGTAGTATGTATTTTGGCTCCAGGAGTAGGGGCTGGACAATTCCTGAAATGCCCTCAAGGGTTCCTTCCTACTGTCCCAGTAAAAAGTTCTGGCTTCTTTTCAATGGGACTAATCTCTTTAACAACCATATCCTCTTTACCTACAACTTTCAACTCTCTTCTTTTCTGGCCAGGTGATGTTTTTCAAATCCTCCTGCTTTGCTTTTTGCTTCCAATTATTATGATATATCTGGCTAAAAGGAGTTAGCAATAACCATGCCACAGCCTGAATGCTATGCTGTCTTGAAATTTCCTCCACCAAGTTGCTAAGTCCATCACCTTTAAACTCAGCCTCCCACAAAGTTTCAGGACATAGGCAAAGTGTAGGCAAATTCTTTGCCAGAATGTAAAATGAATAGCCTCTAGTCCAATTCCAATGGAATCTTTGTTCCATCTGAAATCTCATGAACACAGTTTTTACTGTCTCAATTTCTATAAGTATTCTGGTTTTCTAAGCTCTCACCAGAATCACCCATTAAGTTGAGCTTACAACCTTCTAGGGCTTGTCTAGCCTGCATCTCCAAACTCTCCTAAATTCCTCCTGCAAATCAGTTCCAAAGGCTTAAGAACCACCCAGTCAGGTTTAGGCATAGCAACAACCCTAACTTCTCTGATACCAATTTTCTATGTTAGTTACATTTTTGTCACTGTGACCAAATATCTGACAAAACAACTGTCAAGAGAAAAGATTTGTTTTGGCTCATAGTTTCACAGGGTTCTGTCCATGGTCACTCAGCCCCCTGCACTTGAGCAGAACATCATAGTGACAAGAGCATGTAGTGGAAGAGAGCCATGAACTTCATGGCTGACCAGGAAATAAAAGTGAGACAGAAAACAGTGCGGAATAATATTACCCCAAGGACCTGACCCCAGTGATGTACTTCCTCCAGATAGGGCACACCTCCTAAAGTTCCCACAGCCTCCCAAAATAGTGCAACCAGCTGGGAACCACACATTCAATACATGAACCTGTGGGGGATAGTTCACATTTAAACCATAACACCTTAGAAACATAGAGCTTTCTTCTCCTGCTGAGCATAAGGATGGAGAATGGGTAAGCCAGGGTACAGCACTGTATAGCACTGGAAAAGACTCACCTCTGGTTCAGAAAGACTGTGTTAGTTTTTCGGCACCGCCCTTTTAGGCCTTTTGGCATCCTTTTCTGCGCCTTCTCACCTGTTCCTGCCTGGACCACCGATGAGGAAACGCCTCTCCCGCTGCTCTCCCCTGGTCTCCCATTGCAATCCTCAACAAGAAAAAGGACCTGCTCTCCGTCTGATCACCAACGAAGCAACAGCTGTCTCCTCATGACCACCGAGACGACCAACACAGGTGTTTGCCCCTGGAAGGCAAAAGTGCCAGAGGCTTTTCCTTTCTCCCGTCTCCTCCGGGGTCCCGAGGGCCACAGGAGTCTGTGCCCCTCACCTGAGGGTCCCGAGTGAATTGTGTTTAGTATCTGTGTGTGCGGCGGCATAGCCCGTCCGAACCTCCAGGCTGGACCGGGAGGTGCGTGCCCCACATAGAGTTGGTACCCGAATGTGGGGCCCATCCATGCATTAGATTCTGTGTCACATTAGTTGTAGCACTTTAGATTCTTAGTTCCTCATTTCCAAATTGAAAATGATAATAATGCTGAGTTATCATGTAGATTAAATGGGATAATATATGGGAAATGCTTAGCTCTCAGCCTGCCACATCATGAGTGCCCAGTGAAGGCCTCTCCTGGGCATGTAAGCACAGAACCATGTACACAGTTCAATTTACCACTGAGCACACTTGAGAACCCAGTCTCCCCACCTAAACTTTGACCCATTATGTCCTCTACTCCTCATGGCAAACCCCAAGTCTCCTAGCCAGCATTAAGTGTATTGAGCCTTGATTTTGAGAGCAGAATGAGACCACTCCTGCAGGCTAGCAGGAACACTTCTAAACCTTTGAAAATCTCCAAGTCTTCTCTAGGGATTCCATACTTATTGCTGAAAAAAGGTGGGATGTTCTGACATTTGCACACAGATTTATCTTCTCAAATCTAGCACACAGGATCTCCAACATCAGTGTAAAAACTACTCTATAGGACTGAGTACCAAAAAATCAACTGTACTCTATTTTGATAGGTGACTTGAGGGATTTTAAATAAGAATTTTTATTATAAGGATTTTTTCCCTTTTTGCCTTGTTGATCAGTGATTTAAAACCTAGCCTGAGCAATAAGAAATGACTTTACTAAAGTTGAATCAACTTCGTGGTAGTCATAGTGTTACTATACCATTTACTGAGTGCTTACTATGTACATAATCTTATGTGCCTAATATTGTTTGATTATTTTTGTTTAAGCCTTTATTCATTTTATTTTTATTTTTCCTCCAGTAATCATATTTCATTAGTAATTTATAGTGTACAACTTAATGGGTCTCATTATGACATTTTCATACCTTTGTTTAATTCTTAAGATAATCTCGTAGAGAGGTTATTATTATCCCCAATTAACAAAGGCAAAAACTGAGGCCAAAAATGATAAAGGAATTTGCTCAAGGTTACACAGATAGTGGCTGTATCAGGCAGGCTCCTAGATAGGAAAAGATGACATATTCAAATTAAGTAAATTGGGACAAATTTAATGAAAGGGCCATTTAGAAGGGTACAGGAAGGGTTCGAGGAAACTCTAAGAGCTAAATCAGACTCCCTGAGTTGGCAACAGTGGGGCACCATAACGCACCTAATCCTGAAGAGAAGTTCCTAGAACCCAGAGGGGGGTCCAGTATGGAAATCACCTGACAGAAGCTGAGATCTGTGGCCATAGCAACACACTGGAAAGGAAGGTAGGAATAAATGCTTCCCCACTCCCCACTTCCTTCCAGTTCTTCCTTCTCCTCCAAGTTTCCCTATTGGCCCAAGCCAGCTGGAACTTGGAGCGCAGAACCACTAAAGCAGTTCATAGGCAGCCTTTGCTGTTCCCCTCTCTGGGAAAACAGCAGGAAGAGAATTGTGCAGAATGGATCTGCAGGACCAATAGATGAGGCTGCAGTGTGAGTGCAGGCCATCTTCCTACAGAACCTTGCTTTGAAACTCTCCACTGTGCAAACTAGAGTGACAATAATGCCATCAGTTTGGGGACAGGTTGCCACCATAACATACAGGCACCTTTCTATCACTAGTTGTTCCAGCACAGAAACAGTCTTGGTTAGACAACTTACTAGACATCAGAAAAAGATGTTTCTACCATAGGGCAAGTCACCAGCTGGCTGCAAAGGGTCCATTCCTAACTTCTACAATTTCCAACATTCTGCAATTATTATAAGATCTTAGTTGAACCAAAGAGAGATGAAGACTCCCTTCTCCCACTCAGTCTTACAAGGAATCCATGCTCTATCTTGGTTCTCTTTCTGATTGCTTGAGTCTGATATTGCAACTCCACACAGGGGAAGGGGTAGAAGTATTCCTAATACAGAGAAGGAAAAAAAGTCTTACACTGATTTCCCATAAAAGGCTGCTGAATAAGTCCATTACCCTTCATGATGACAACAGAGAAGAAATGTTTCAAGGTTCAAAGTTTATCAGAAAAAAGTGACCTAGAGAGAGAAATAACAGCCGAGTGACCCCAGAGCTACTCCCACAAAAGGGATGATCATTTGTAATGTCTGAGAAATGTGAATTTGATTCTCCTCCCACCCCCTCAATGTAATTACTATTTTCATCTGCCTTGCTCTTTCCAATGAGTGATGCTCTGCAGAATTTAGGAATAAGAAAACAATTTTACAAAGCCAGAGCCTCCCAGGGAACAAATTTGACCTTCCCAGATTCTAAGCAGGTGTTCTGGGAAAGCAAACTTGGGCTTTAGAGTCAAGCAATCCTTTATTTGGATCCCAGCTCCTTTACACATGATATTGAATTGATCACCCAATCCCTCTGAGACTAATCTCCCTCTGTTGTAAAATGCCAATAATTCTTCTGGCTTCAAAATGCAGATATCATAGGACCTGGTACATAGTGTGAACACATTAAATGTCTGTGCTCTGACCTTCCTAAATAATCAAGGAGTTACAAGCTGTGTGTCTGGGTCTGTCTTTAAAACCCTGACTCAATCAATCACTAACTACATGTCTGAACACTTGAAAGTTTTTTTTTAAATTAATAAAACAGTGAGGACTCAAGGGTCCTCTACTAGCTATTTTTGCATTGCTATGACCAAAATACCTGACAGAAACAAGTGAAGAAAGGAAGGATTTATTTTGACTCATGATTTCAGAGAGTTCAGTCCATGGTTGCTTGGCCTCATGTGCCTGGGCAGAACCTCATGGTGGCAGGAGCATGTGGAAAAGATTGTTCTCTTCTTAGTGGACAGGAAGCAGAGAGAAGGGGAATGCAGGAAGGGGCTCAGGTAAGATTAAACCTCAAGAACACCCCCCTCCAGTGACCTACTTCCTCCACACAGCCCTGCCTCCTACCTTTTACCACCTCCTAATAATGCTATCATATTAGGAATCCCTCAAAGTGTGCTTACCCCCTAGGTGTTTCTTAATCCAATCAAATTGACAATCAAAATTAACCATTACAAGGCTCTTTCATAGAACAATTGATATAAGTATGTTAATCTTCAAAAATGTGAACTATTTTTAGGATGAATGAAAAACATGAATGAAAATTATTCTACAGGGTTCCTGTTTTAGCAGTAAAATATGGAGCTAGTCTATGACAGCATTGGCTCGGAAGCCAAGAACATCCAAGAGAGAAACTGGAGACACAGGAAACTAAACTGAAAATGAAAAGGTTTTAGAATGAGAAGGAAACTTAGAATGATAACCAGCAGGAGGAGAATTTTCCAGATCCTTGTACTAAGAACACTCAGGTGGGCACAGAAGCTGTGATATGGTCTTTAGAATTAGACCAACCATCTCAACCATATACAAAGCAGTGAGAGTCCAGTTGATGTCATCATTCTCTCTTTCCATTTTGAACAACCTTGAGTAAGTCACTTAACACTCCAGGCATCCATACGTGTAGTAATGACCCCATCCATTGGGTTCATATAAGAACTAATGTCATGCAAAGAAAGAGAGTCACACAAAGCACTTGGCACAGTTCCTGGTACCCTATGGCAGCTATTATCACCTTATGTCAGCTTCCTGGCTGCCACCACTCTTGTCACTCAAAAGATTGGTGGTAATTCTTTGGATCCAGCCCCACAGTACAGCTAGAGATGTGCCAGCCTGTAGCCTTATTTGTCTGCTGTGGCCACTGAATAGAGAATAAAGGAAATCATCTGTCTTGTGGAAGTTTAGAGCTTGAAGATACAACTTGAGTTCATTCACTCTTTTCTTGTTAACATGCATTAGCAAAAGAAAAGTAAGGGAGTTCTATTTTTACCTCACTGTCTAAGCTAATGAGAAAAGAGATGTTCCTTTATAGAAATCTCAATTCAGACTGGAGAGCTTGGTCTAAATATAATCTCTTCAGACATAAACCGTCTCATTAAGTACAGAGCTCAAGAGAGTTGAAATGTTCAGTGGTTATACTTACTGCCTGATGAATTCTAATAGAAAGACTGTGGATTCATTCCATTTACTTAATATACATGAGGAAGGAGAGGAGACGATGGAAAAAGAGGAATCATGAGGTCTCAGCCTATCATTCCCTGCACCGTCATTTCTAATACAAGATGACATAAGGCTCACTGTCAGGGTTAGTACAAATTCTTTATGCCCACCATAAAAACTATAATGTTTTTAATTAGAGTAAATGTCTCTTTTTTAGTAGCATGATCATGTATAAGGCAGAAATCCTTTTCTGAGAGTGATTGGTGGAATTTTAATTTCTAACCCAAATTTCTCCTAATCATGGTAAAGACTCCTGGTAATGCATCCATCTTCCTTCTTCCCTTTCTTCCCCTGGGACACTATAATTGTCAGTAGTGACATCCTCATGATGAACAGAAGGATGGAAGGGAAATTTTTTATCTTCAGGTGGATCTCTTTGCTTGACACCAGCCCGCTGTGGTTAAATGCTATGTATTTTGGATAAAGGACAGAATCAAGGACCTAAGTCAGGCTCTGATGGCCTTAGAAAATTCAATGATGTTATCCTTGTTCTATTTTCTCTATTCATCTCTTATGAAATCACTTGGTAATTCTGAGAGAGATTGTTTTTATGAAATTACTTGGTGACTTTAAGAGATGCTGTATATCAAATCTCAAAAGAAGTTTTCTTATAAGATTGTTTCCTTTAATAAGAGGGAAATAGATAACAACCAGTTAATTTAGTCCTAAATTGAGATTATAGATTCAAAGATTATTTTTTAAACCAAAGGCTGAAGATCTAGTTTATGCCTTTACATAACTACAGTAAGTTGGAGCTCATCCCAATTTGCTTCAAAATTTTATTTATTGGCACCTGGGTACTCTTTTGTTAGTGATACCTTATTTCCCTTTCCACTGAAAATAAACAACTCTTCTTGAATAGGACATTGTTGTTGTTGTTAAGTGCCATCAAGCTGGGTCTGATAGGATGCATTTAAGGATTAATAGCATTCTTTCTTTCTCTTTTGTGTGACATTCCCTTTTCCTAGAAACCATAAGTACACGAACATAGTTGTGTTTTTTTACCCCAAAGAATTCAATCTTCAACTTTATTCATCACCAAGAAAGCTGTTCCTTAATTTTATCTACTGATTTTTTTCTTTGGTGACATCATCTCCACCAAACCTAGCCCAAGCCTCCGGCTAAACACTGGGTGAGTTGGGATACAAACGTGAAGTGAGCCCTAAAAACCTCAACCATTGAGACAGTCTTCTTAAAATGCTGGGTCTCAACTGCACATCCGGGCAGAGCCCTGCCAGAGAAAGCAAGTCCTGCTGCCAAGAAAAGCAAAGAGACACCACAATTTGCTACCAGAGCACTCCAAAATGTTCTCATCTTTCCAACAGCCCTGAACAGATAAACTTCTCCAAGCCCTGGGGATCCAAAGTATTTCACTTAAAATTTTCACAGAATCTAAAAGGAGAAAAAATTTCAGGAAGGAGTGAGGCTATGCATTTTACTTCTTTGCAGCCTTCATTGGCTGCCAGCTTTCTTCCTTTAACTTGTCTCTTTCATTAAAGATAATTCTTTATTAGAACATGCACTTCTGTCATTGTAGTGAGATTTGAGGTTTTCAGTCATGTCCAGGTTATTGTTGTTGTTAGGTGGCATGGAGTCCGTGTCTGACTCATAGCAACCCTACATACAACTGGCAAAACAGTATTGTCAGCATTTATCTGTTATTCATAGGGTTTTCAGTGGCTGATTGTTTTTTGGGAGTGGATTGCCCAGTCCTTCTCCCAAGTCCACAGCACCTGGTGTTCCCAGGCTGTCTCCCATCCAAGTATCAACCAGGTCCGACCCTGCTTAGCTTCTGAGATCTGATGGGATCAGATGCCACAGTGGTATGGCTGCAGGATATGTCCAAGTTGGACAACAGAAAAACCCAAAGTCAAAGCCAAAGGCTATGCTTGATGGTCTCACTAATAATTCCTAGTGACGTCCTAGGAACTCCTGGGCTTTGAACTGTAAGATGTGGTCCTGTGCCTTCTCCTCTGGTTCTTCCAGCTTCCAACCTGGCCCTGCATCATATGATTCCACCTCCAGCCTCACACCCCACCACTCTTTCCTTCATACTTTCCCCTGCAGCCTTCTTGATTTTCTAGAAGTTTCTCAAATATGCCAGGAACCCTTCTTATCAAAGTCTTTGCACATGCTCTTTTTTCTATCTGGAATGTTCTTCTTCATTCCCCATCTTCTTACCTGTCATAATCTCCTTCTCAACTCAGTCATCTCCTCTTCAGGGAGATCAACCATTTACCCCTTCCCTTCCAGACTAACCCTTAACTACTAATGTGGGGTCAAAATGGACCCCAGTGAATGCCGGACATGGATCACTGGAGAACTTAAGCATAGGTACATGTTTTCTAGAGTCCTATGAGACCCCAGAGACACCAGTTAAGGGTTAAGTCAGTTCCTCTTGTGCTACATGCTTACAACAGGTTACATTTCTCCACCTTGTACTGATCACACTCTCTCTAATTCTATGCATATGTCTGAGATGATATGATTGAGAGCAAGAAACAGCCTATTTTGTCTACTTTTAGTGGCCCCAGCCCTTGGCACATAGCAAGCACTCAACAAATTTTTGTTGATGAGTGAATGACAGACAGGAGATGTAGGAGATTATCTGGACACGACACTCCTGGGGTAGACAGGGAGGGTGCACAGGTTAAGCCTTGCTCAGTACCAGCTGAGGTCTGAGCCCTCCCCAGATCCTGCCCTATTCCTGCCCCTCCCACCTCTGGTCACCTTTAACCCAGGAACCTGGACTGGGACCTATTTGATTCACTAAGAGCCAATATGGCTACCCAAGTTCCAGTTCACCCTTTATCTACTTTACTCCTGTCCCGCCCACCAAGTGATCCAAGATGGCCCCCAAACAGCCTAGCTCTGGTGTGGCCTCTTTCAATCTGATTGGCTGCCCAGAGCCACCTGATTGGTCAGAAAAGGAAGATCCATGATTGGCCTAGCCTGCACTTAAACCCCCTATCAAAATTTTTCTTTTTCAAATCCCTAGTTACATAATTGCCACCCCTGGTATAAGCTATTCCCTGATTGGTTATTTCTGGGTCCATGCCCCCTTCATAGAAGCTATATAAGCCACCACTGAAACTACTAGCTCCCCTTTTTTGTCCCTTATGTTCTTGATGCTCCCCTGTTCACCTGCTCCCCAAGCCCTTTCAAACCTGACCCCCACACCCTACTCCTGAGATCTGCAACCTCCAGCACTACCAGTGAAGACATCTGAGGACTACAAGCAAGACTCCGTGTCAAGCCCAGGGCCTCTGAAGTGTCAAAGACTCCAACCAAGACACAAAGAGCTCTCTGCTTTTCTTCCCCTGTCTTGGGAAGGAGGAAAACAGAGAAGGCAAACTGTAAGAGGCAGCAGGAGTCACACTATGGGACACTTTCATTGAGCATCACTGTGCTGCACTCCCTTTTGTTCACCTTGGTAGGTGCAGCTTAATAAATTCTGTCCCGTTTCCAACAAGGCTCCCAAAGTCCTTCTTTGGCACTACCAGCTCTTGCCTATTTCCAAGGGTCCCTGAGTATCCATGTGGAGGCAAGCTCCACTACCCCACCAGGCCAGAGTGAACCCCAACAAGGGGGAAATGAATGAAATGATAATTCTTGATTGAATTTAGGATGGAGGAGTTTTTATTGCTGAATATTCTGATATGGTCAGTATATGTGAAAGACCCAATAAATTTGGAACAGATGATTTGGTAGCATGAAATTTGACACCATGAAAATTTTTAAATCTCAAAGATCTGTGAAGACTCATGTTCAAACCCTGTACTTGTAACTCCAGGCAACAAGGGGTTTTGCATTGTAAAAAAGAGGATTTGAAGGCTGCAAAATTCTTACTTGTCTAAATGAGTCTGATCTCTTTTAATAAGTGTACCAGCCTTGCCCCACCCCACACAGCTGCAGATAGAGGAATATGTTTTTAAAATTACTACAGGCCCTAGCACTTTTACTCTGAAATATATCCAGATGATTTCCTCTTACACAATCCCATTGCTCCTTGCTCTTCATTCTTCTAACCCTTGGCCTTACTTATTTCTACCTGTCCTTTCCTTTGGTTGACTCACTCCAAACTTATTTCCAAATGCTCGGACCTCAACAGCATTCTAAAAATTCCTTTCCTCTTCCCCACCCCTATAAGATTTCTCATAATTGGTTTCTCAAACTCTAGCCTTTTCCTCCGAGAGAAGAGAAAAAAAACCACCATCCCATACTGGTAGCCAATATTCATAAAGCACAATGGGCTAGGTTCTGTTCATGTACTTAATGCTTGGACGCATTGTCTTGCTGAGCCTTCAAATCATTTCAATCCACTTTATAGGTGAGGTGTGACTATAGGGTAGAGATTATGTTGTGATTAAGATCACAGTGTGTAAGTTACATAACTGAGACTTGAGTTCAGGCTGGGTCTTCTAGCCACTGCCCATTGCCTACCATAGCCCTCTGAAATGTCTTTTTATAACTCCACTTCTATCTTTTCTCTCTCCTGGCAACATGAGCTGAATGTTTGCAAATGGGCAATAAGAAGCCTTACATTATTAATCCTACACTTGAGATCCACCACCTGTTGGCTTCCCACCTTGACTGGCCTTACCTTGACTGGCTAAGCTGACCTGCCACTGTAATTTAGAGTTCACAGTAGGACAAGATCAGGCCTTTTCCAAAGCAGTCTCCTTTATGCTTACTCATATACATTTTCTAAGCTTTTTCCTTACTCATTATGACCTTCTTCCCTCCTGTCCATCACTCCAAAGACTCAGTTCTAACCACCTTATGAGTGAGAAGTTAACTGAAGATGATAGCCTCCTTGGATTGTACCTTTTTCTCTATTGGAGAGAATGGAGTTGATGAAGAGAATACAGTGTGAGTTGACTACTCAGATGCTCATGAAAGTCCATGTAATATATAAACCCACCATTCCTAAAGAAAATAAGAGTCTTGCTTAAATTATGCAGAAATTACCTAAATTTTATGTATCATATGAATTTTTTCATATGGTACACAAAATATAAATAAAATCTATATGATTTAGGGAGTGTGTGTGTGTGTGTGTGTGTGTGCATGTGTGTGCATGTGTGGTCAATACCCTCCACCAAAGGACTGCCAGAAACACATCTGTAGTTGAATGAGTTGGATTTATTGCTCCTTGAAACAAGGGAGAATGAACATCATGGAGAACTGAGGGATGTTTTATCAAGAGTGTATTAGAAAGAATTATAGGATTTGGACTTCTAAGTGATTTCAAGAAAGCAAGGCTTTGATCTGGATTGAGTGCTGTCAGAAAGTGACCATCTTAATGAATCTTATCTGGAGGAAAGACTAGATCAAACCTAAGGCTATAACTGGTAGAGAAACAAATTCATTCAAGTTAGAGGGAGCTAGTTGGTATTTGTGTGGTTTGCAGAGTGACCTAGCATTTGCCGGTTGTTATAAAAGGTATGAAATGGTCTTGTTTGTGTCTTGATCCATCACAGCCAAAGACTGACCCTAAATGATACTGACATTCTGTGAACTTATGTATCTTCAAGAGGACACCACAGCATAGCTGAGAATGCCCAGTCAACCCCCAGGCACCAAAGTCTTATTAAGGAATGTTGAACATCAAAGACTCCAAATATATATTTAAAAACCACAATAAGCCAAATACGGTGGCACATGCTTGTAATCTCTGTACTCAGGAGGCTGAGGCAGGAGGATCAATGTGAGTCTGAAGCCAGCTTAGTCTACACGGTAAGTTCCAGGCCAGCTTGAGTTATACACAGAGACTCTGTCAAAAACAAACAAACAAACAAACAAAAACCAACAAAAAACAAGAAAAAACCATTGCAAAAGAAATGAGAACTAAACTAAATCGTTCTGGATGCAGCAGGAGCCTTCTCTGCCTCTCCCCTAAAGACAACCTCTATTGAAAACCACTTTCCTAGAACTCATATTCCATGACTTATACTGGCTTTGTACTATGTTAACTTAGGGAAACTGGAACTATGTCACAGAATGTCCTTCCTTGTGTGGTTCCAGGTTAGAGTGGGCAGAAGAGAAACTTACATGACATTTGGAAGGAAGAAGGAAGCCACAGCTGTTTTCATACCCTAAAAGCTGGTAAAGTACATTGGACACTGTGGTGGCTCATACACAATGTCCCTGACCTTCCCACTCACCTTGCTGGGTTGGAACAGCATGCAGGCCCACAGCATTTCCTGGACTTATTAGGAATCGTCTTCTGGCTTCTCTGAATCCTGGACCGAGTTAGTGTATAGCTACATGCTAAGGGGACCAGCTTCTTCTGCAGGTGACGTGCATCATGGAGGCTAGGGGCAGCAAGAGACAAACATGGGTTTGCAAATGTCTTCCTGGGATCTAGTCTGTCCTTCTTCTTCCAATTTCATGTCCAGCCTTTCTTCCCAACTTCTGGCCTGGTTGATTCAATCCCAATACCAGGAACAAATGCAATAGCCTTGTGCAGACTTCTCCACCAGTGTCCGCGGTTTTATAATCCCTTATTCTATATGAATCTTAAGAATTCTGATTCTCTGATAAGCCTCTGACTGATGTACATGCCAGTTTTCCAGGTGGGAGGAAACCCCGTGTCCTTGGAGTTCTATCCTAGGATGTAAAGTCTGTGTTTTAAAAAGAGATGGAGAACATTCCAACAACAGCCACATCTTGGCCCGACTTAAGTCTTAGTGTGATGCAGTACTTCAGTGCATGAGAGTAATGCTGGGGTAGGAAGACCCAGTGGTGTTGTAAAATACCCGTGAGGTTATTAACCAAGCAGCCTGGGGCAGTGTTCCCAGAATTTGGGGCTAGATTAAGCTTCTGAGAGGGTCAAAGTCATAGCTGAGATGACATACATGTGAGCCATATCTGAGTGGTGAGAGAAGAGGGAAAAATGACCTTATGCAGTAAAGAGAGTGTCAAGAAAACAGGGAACGTGATGGTCTGGGTGAGAGGTCAGGTTGAGGGTCTGAACAGTCAGGCACTAGGGAGTATGGGAAAGGACACCTATGTGTACAGGGCCCACTGAGGCAGATGTGGAAGCTAGACAACCCAGGCCTTGCTAGGTATTATAGGCACCAGATCACATGCTATGTGTGTTAGTCAGCTTTTCATTGCTGTGTCAAAACACCTGTGATAAACAACCTATAAGAAAGAAATGCTCACTTTAGATCATGGTATTGGAGGTTTCAGTTTTTAGTCACTTGGCCCTGGTGCTTTGGGCCTGGGCCAATGAACTGGAACCCAGTTCATTGCAGTGGGGTCACATGGTGGAGACAGCTGCTAACGTCATGGTGACATGGAGGCCAGGAAGGAAACACAGAGAGAGAGAGAGAGACAGAGAGAGAGAGAGAGAGACAGAGACACAGAGAGACAGAGAGAGAGAGAAAGGGGCCTGATTCAGAATGTCTCCTTTTAGGGAACACCCTCAATGTCTAATTTTTCACTGGACCTGTGCCCTAAAACTTCCACCACCTCCAAAGAGCACCACATATGGAGCTTTGGGAGGATATTTAGGATCCAGATCATAAAACCACGAGTTCATTGCTTTATACAATATCTCAATTGTCCCAGTTATCATTTAAAAAATCCCAAGATCTTATGCCAATTTAAGACATGCTGGAAAGCTGAGGTAGAGAGGCTAAGTAAGTTGCCCAAGATCACTTAGGAAAGAAGTGGAAAGACAGGAACTCGAATTCCGATCTCATTGATTCAACTTCCATCACACCATTTGAGATCCAAGGTCTCTAGGCTTAAAACAAAATCTTTGTGTGGCCTGATAGATACCTGTGGAATCAAATCCTCCAGCCTCGGTCAAGGCTTCGGCTGATTGCAAACTCAGATTAAGCCATTCTCCAATTCCCAATCTGTCTAAATTGTGAGGGTATTAATAAACATGAATTGTTTTAAGACACTAAGTGTCAAGTAATTTGAACTCAGCAATTGATAACTAATACATTGCTCCACATTAAGCCATGGGGATGGGGTGGGGGGTTGGGTGAAAGGAGGAGGAAGTGATTTATGGAAAGCCCCAGGAAAGCCTGACCAAAAAAAAAAAAAAAGTAGAAGTAATTCTCTCCTGGCTCAGGGGGTTATATAAAGACATGGAAAAGCAGGTTGGAAAACAATGTACCTTCACCTGTCTTGGGGCTCAAGCTCTTGAGGTTGAATTTCCCTGAGACATGTTGAGGAAACAGTAAAGTTCCTGTCTGGGTCTATAGGAGGCTAATATCTCCCTGGATGCCCTGAAACAAGCCTGGGTTCTCCACTCTCATGTGCTACAGAAAAGATAGAGAAGTTCCCACAAGCTCCTAAGGGAAGAAGAGGAGGTCACTGACAGTCTGCCTCGGCAGTCACCAGAGGAGTCACCATTGTGGCCTTGAGGCTGAGTGGCTCAAACCATGGTCAAATAGGAGTTACTACTAGCCCCCATAAGATCTGAGGAGGAGGCCAGTCTCCTCACTGAGCCCCATGCAGGCAGAGATAGAATATAGCACAAGTTTGACTAGGTATATACCCTACACCTAATGTCATTAAGACACCCAGGCATCTAATGTCATCAAAATACCAGGCATCATTGTGGCCATGAGGCTGAGTGACCCAAACCATGGTCAAATAGGAGTTACCACCAGTCCCCATAAGAGCTGAGGAGGAGACCAGTCTCCTCACTGAGCCCCATGGAAGCAGAGATAGAATACAGCACAAGTTTGACTACGTATATATCCTACATCTAGTGTCATCAAAACACTCAGGTATAAGAAAGATCCAGCACACATATTCAAGAACCAGCAGGAACTCAGGAGTCCCCACTATGGTCTCAATCCCCAAAGATACACAAGCCTGTAACGTACTATCTTATAAAAGAGAAATCTGGAAAGGAGAGAAGAGGAGAAAAGATAAAAGTCATACCCAAAAGAGAATGTAACTGAAATGGTCATTGTTGTTGTTGTTAGGTGCCATTGAGTCAGTATCTGACTCATAGCGACCCTATGTACAACAGGCGAAACACTATTGTCAGTGCTTCTCTGCTATTCATAGGGTTTTCAATGGTGGATTGATTTTTGGGAGTGGGTTGCTGGGTCCTTCGCCCAGAAAAGGTCATGGAACATACTTATTGAACTGAATTCATTTTCCCTCCATTGTCCAGTGGAAGTGAGGTTAGTGCTTAAGAGGAAGCTCATGTAAGTTATAGAAAACAGGGAAGCTGCAGGTTCTTGGCATATCTAACTCTGGTATCAGTAAATATGTGACTCCAATTCAACTGTATAAAGAGATACCACAAAGACTTATGGAGGTTCAAAGCATGGTTTTGTGCTTTCTCTAGAATGTGATGACCAGGGGGAGCCCTAGAAATCAGCTAACCCCTGATTTTTTTCCCTGTCTTTGCCTTATCTGATGGCACCCATGTCTTTTCTCCCCCATCCTATGACCCAATGGGATCTGAGGGTTGATACTAAAAAGACTGCATTGCCTTTGTCACACATTATTGGAGAAATATAACTCTTGGCGCTATGCTAAAAGGCTATCACCAAGCCATTGGCCCAGATCCACATAGCTCAGAGAAACTGCATGCATGAGTAAGAGCCCAGTACATTTGTTTTGTTGGTTAGAAGCTAACCCTTGTTTTATTAAAATGTGTACAGGACATGGGAAAGGAAAAGGAACAGATGCACTGTGACAGTATACACACAAGTATATACAACACCCAGGCTCCTCTGCCCTGGGATATCCTGAAGGTGGCTCTTTGGAACCTGGTTTGGGTGGGGGCTCAAAAGAGACCTCATGAAGCCCAAATGTCTCCAGGTCAACCCTCTGGACCAGAGCTAATCACGACATCTGCATCACTGAATGGTGACGAAGGCCACCAGATCACTTAAATGGGGAGGTTTTCTTTTCTACTCAGATGGTCTGCTCTGAAACATCTCAGTTCTTGCAAGCCGTGACATCTTCCAAATGGTTTCCAAGCAGTTAGGAAGGCTTTGGCCTGCCAGAAACCCAGCTCTACTTACCCCCCACTGAGTTACATCCCTGAAATCAGAAGCCCTGGCATAGCCAAGTTCATGGGCAAAATCACCCTTCAGGTCCACACCGCGTCATGCAGAACACAGACAGAAGGATGCACGGAAACACTTCCCAATGGGCCCACAGTTGACTCATTTCATGTTTCTCTCGATCCAGTCTTTAAAAGGCAGCACCTTGGTGAAGGCTGTGGCGAGGCTGTGACTGCATGTTCTGTCGTAGCTCCAGCTGACCAGCCCCACCAGATGCCAGCGTGGCTCCGGGGATGCCCGGGCTGGGAAGGACATAGCCGCGATGCCCCCTGTCTCTGCAGTGCACATGTCAGAAGGGCTGCTGGGGTCCTGGCTGGCACAGAACATGTTGTCAGTGACACTCACGGGGATGCCATGGTCTTCATGCTGCTCCTCACACAACAGTGAGTCCACCACCCTGACCACACCCAAGTGCAGCGTGTCATTCTTGAAGCCAGGGCTCCTCATATCTGCCAGGATGTTCCAGCCAGCCACTGTGATGTGGGACTCCTGGAAAGAGATGCCAAGGTCCCGAGTGGCAGCGAGGCAGATGGGCTGGACACGGGTACTGATGCGGGCTTTGTCCAGGAGCTTCAGGATGGCGATGTCAGTATCGAGCAGTATGGGGTCATAGTTGGGATGCAGAATGATAGCAGAAATCTGCAAATGCAAGGAATAGATAGAAGTGGTGAGCAGCCAGCTCCAGGATGGGCAAGAACAGCCAAGCCACGCGGTCAAATTATTGGGAAAATTTAAGTGAGATGGCTACAACTATAGAGAGATCCTTTGCTCAAGGAATCATAGAAAGCAATTGCTCTTTATTCCCAGGTTGCAAATCAAAGTGCGTAATAGGGTCTGGCAGATGGTATTAAATAAGTGAGGTGAACAGGTGAGGCTGCAGAGAATGGGAGCACATGCCCCATTTAAAGTGGTCAAAGGCTACTTTGTTCCAGCTAACCACTGCCATGCAGAAATGGGGCCAGCCTTCTAATTTTGCCAGGGAATAGATTCCAGATCATTTTCTGCATGATGTCAATTTTGTAGTGTTAGTGGTTGTTATGAGGTGCTGTCAAGTCATGTCCAACTTATAATGACCATTGGTACAACAGAATGAAATGCTCTCCAACACTGTGCCATGCTTGACACTATGTCAGTGTTTCTCTGGTGTTCATAGGATTTTCAATGGCTGATTGCTTCAGGATTGCTTTGGGAGTGGATTGCCAAGTCCTTCTCCCATTTTGCAGTGCTGGGGATTGAACCCAGGGCCTCAGAGAATACAGAGCAGCACTCTACCAACCGAGCTAAACTCCAGCCCCATAGTGTAGGTAAATAACTGCTTAAGAAAATATATGTTAGTACCATTAAAGCACAAACCCCTACTGGCTACCAGTTTGCAACCTCTGGCCCACTATGCACCTTTCACATACCTTCAAGCCAGAAAGATAAAGCCATGTTCCATATGAACATTTCCTAAGATTTTTCTCATAAGAATGTTCCCAGGAATGTTCTCTCATTGTTCCAAGCCATGCCAATCCATCTTTTTATAGAGGTTTCTCAGAGCTCACATCTGGAATACCTTGCAATTTTTTAATGTATAGGTTCTATTACTTCAACTACCTTTGAGACCATTTTCTTGGGGCTTCTCTTGTTTCCTACTGGTCATGATATATTAGTCTGTCTCTCTCACTAGCCTGTCAACTCTTCAGAGAAAACAACCCATGCTTTATTCTTTCCTGGGTCTACTTTTCATGAATGGCACATTGTAGGTGCTCAATAATGGATGGACATATGTATGGATGAATAGACAAACACGTGGAGAGATGGATGAATAAATGAACAAGTGGGTGGGATGGATTGATGGACTGATGGTTGATTTGGTGGGGGTGGACTGATGAATGGATGGGTGGATGGATGGATGATAGAAGCATGAGTGGAAGAGAGGATGCAGGAGAAGACAGAATCTATTACACATTGATTAAGAGTATCTTGGGTAAAACCTGCAATCTCAAACTCTATGTAGAACAGTTCCCAATGTAGCAGGTGGTTAACCCTCTTTTTTTACTCAAAAAATATTTACTAATAATCTGTCTTGATCTGGGCACTATGCTAGGATGTGAGGACAAGTCATAACATCCCTGGAGCAGATGGTTTTAGACAGACACCCATTAAAGAAATAATTCCACTAATTTTTACATATTCCACTAGGAGAAGCACATGTATATTATACTATGAGGTGATTGGCTTTTGATGACCACAGTGTAGATGATGTTTGTCCCTATCTTATTTTTAAAGCAATTAAAAGGGGAAAATACTACCTGGTCTTTCTAAATGTTCCTTTCCAGTGCCTGTCAATATGAAACACTGAACATCTGCTGAGTGCCAGGCTCTGAGCCAGCTACTGACATACTATGGTGACAAGGAAGACATGTCAGTGCTCTCTTATGCTTGGACTTGGCTAAGCCAGGGTCCTGGCTTCCAAGCTGAGCCCTCTCTCACCCGTAAACTCTGGATGGTCTTCTCATCCCGGTCATCATCACGGTAGAATTTCCCCAAAACAACTTTGATTTCTGCCGTCTTGATGACAGTGACCTTCCCCAGGTCAGTAACACAGTGGGCAGCCACCACCACTGTGCGCTCGTTCACTAGGGCACCGCTGCAGACCAGGAACCATGTGCCCTTGTGCAGGCCGCCATCATGCACTCCACTGGTCCTCCTGTAGATTGCTGCTTGCCATGGCCAGCGTGTCCCTTGGGTCTTCAGAGAAGCATCGTTCTCAATTTTCCCACATACTATGGAGAAACCAGCAGTTCAGTAAGATAAGATCAGGCATTTCCCATCCAAAGGGGAGTGCATCACTCAACTAGCAGAGCACAAATTGGGACAGGTGGACCCCGCTTTGGGTGAAGTCTACTAAGCCATCTAACCTGATTTTCTCCTCCCTTTACCTGGACATGGCTGGCTATCAAATCTAGAGTTATAACTGGAGACTTTGAAGTCTGGGTTCTGATCCCAGGCACTGACTATCAACAGGACTTTGGACAAGTCATCTTATCTCTTAGAACCTTAGTTTTCTTGCTTACAAAAATGGCTAGAGTAGTAGCAATGGTCCCTTAGGATTCTTGAGAAGACTAAATGAGATGATGTATATAAACAGACTCAAAGTGTCCTGACTGTCATCATAATTCTGACCATAATGAACTACAACATACCATTCTCCTTTTATAAAGAGGATGGGAAGGTAGCTGAGTACATGCAAGCCCCTGTTCCAAACACTTGCACAGATTACCTCCTAGTCATCATCATAATGGTATGAGGTAAGTAATACCCCATTATTTAATTAATAATAAGTATCTAATTTATATCATTGTCTGATGAGAGTGAAATGGAGCTTAGACAAGGTGGCCAAGATAACATAACTAGAGGCCTTCTAGCACCTGGGACCTCTTCCCCACTTAATGTTTAATTACCTCTCTCTTCCTTTTCTCTAAGTAAATATTATAGAATGGTCCACATGGAAGTATGTCTCTAAGATTTTTTTTAACTTTTTTTGTTAGTAATGTTTAATGTACAACTTAATGGGTCTCATTATGGCATTTCCATACATGCATTTCATTGTACATTGCTCACATTAACTTCCCCTTTACCCTTTCATGACCCCCCTGCCTCTAAGATTTAATGACTCAGTTTCCCCTGAGTAGTAAGTGTAAACCAAAGGAAGGAAGTTCTCACTGTGGAGTTTTAGGCATCACCAAACTAGGGACAGCAATGGAGGATTATTCCTTTTGGACAAGAAGACTTTCCCCAAAAGTCCTTGATGAGGTCAGGAGTTGGTCACAGGCAGTCTTAGGAAATGGAAGAAGCTCCATCGCAGAGCTGAGGCTCAACTCACTTGGGATGCAGGATGGGGCCCGCCCACTCCACTTCCCTGTCCTCAGACACGTCCTTCTGCTGCTGCCCAGGCGGCGGTAGTAAGGTGAGATGCACTCATACTGCAGCTGGGTGTGCAGATGCTGGTACCCACTGGGAAGCTCCCCAAAGGGAAGGGCTGGCTTCTTGGTGGGACTGTCCTGCAGCTTCTGCTTGCTGAAAGCTGTTGAGTACAGCTGGTGTAATGGTGTCTCCCTGCATCAGGGCACATGGGTCCAAAGAAAGAGCAAGGAAAGAGAATTTAGCATCTATGACAATCCCCATGTACATGTTTGGTTTAGGAAGAGGAGAAAAATATCTATCTCATATTCATCTTTGTTTCACTCTGTCTCTTTCTCTCTTTACATGCACATGCATGCATGCGTGCGCACGTGCACACACACACACACACACATACACACACACACACTTCTACCACTGCTACCACTGAGCAAATTCTCATGTGCACCTCAATCTTTTTATTTCTCCATTTCTATTCCTGGCATGCTTCCAACTGCCTAGAGTTTTAACCAAAGAGAATAACATCCACTGTAATAGCTGCTATCCAAAGGTACGCTTCATAGGCAAACACACAAAAATTTAATTGCAAAATTAAACATAAAATGGAGTTAATTTGAAAGAGAGAAATCCTGGCACATTTTTTTCTCTAAACATTATCATAATGGGGCAATATTAGAAATTGACTTGAACCAAACTGTGTTGATACAGAAGCTTGATTTAGCAATTAGAAAGATATAATTAGTTCACCTCAGAGAATAGAACTTTCTCTCAGGGCACATTGATCTGGAGAAATGTGAAGTATAGTGTGTAAATGCGAGAAAGGATATTTAATGAACTCTGATGTTGAAGCCCCCAGAGAATACTTAGAGGTGGGGTTTTGGGAAAGAGGTACACACATTGTACAACCTGTGTCTGTTTTATTTTAGTGTATAATGCCTGTCAACGGACAAGTTGGAATTCCTTTAGGAATTGATGTCTTCATCTCTGTTTACTGAATGGAGAGAGGAAGCCCAGAGAGGGGATTGGGGGGTGCTATGTGAACATAGTAGAGGAAGATGGTGCCCAAGACAGCACTTAGTAGTCACAATTTCCACCCTGGTATCTCTACCACAATAATTATATATTGTTGTAAGAAGTCTATTTCCTATTTCTCTACAGTGCTTGGCTCAGAGCAAATATTCCATCCATATTAATTGCACTCAAAACACTCAAAACATATTTGTGCCATGTTTATAGCCAGGTCTGTGATTGTGGGAGCTTCTGAACTTGCAAATAAGCCTATCTCCTGGCTACTAAAATGGCAACACTGTCCTTGGAAGCTGTCAGGTGAACCTGGGTGCTGGAGATAGGTCCACTCCCAAATCAGCAGCCTGTCTTCCAAGAAGTACTTCCAGAAACATACTTAAACCAACTTTCAGGCACATGAGACAATGGGAAAATTGCCACCTAGCCTCCCATTCAAATTGGCTTAACAATACATGGCCTCACTACCTTTTTAAATAGCTTACAATTCCTCTATAAAACATCAGCAAACTAGGAAGAGCAACCGAGGCACCTCCTTGAGAAAAACAGGTGGATTCCACTTAGTGGAGAATCCAACCCCTGGAAACCATAAAGGTGAGAAGATGAGCTGAGTCTGCGTTCTACCATCACTGTTCCCAAAGGCATGCTTTGCCTGAAAAGGGAAAGGTGAAAATGGATTAGAGAATGAGAGAAGGAGTAAGAGATTGATGGATAGCTTCACTAAAATATCCTGGGTTAATTTTGGTCTCCAGGACTCTCTGTTGCTATTTCTAACAATGGCTACCACTAATAGATGATTCTATATGCAATACACTTTGCTAAGACCTTCACATAAGGCTAAAGTCTAGTGCATAAGTGAGCAGACTCTGAAGCCAGATACTGGACGACATCTCAGCTTTGCCACTTCTAGCCCTAGACAAGTTATTTAATTTTTCTGAGCCTCAGTTTTCCCATATGTAATAAAATGCTAATAAAAAGCTAATAATAATGCCCACTTCAGAAGTGGTAGTTATTCTTGTTAGGTGCTGTTGAGTAGATGTCCAACTCATATTGACCCTACATACAACAGGAAAAACAGTATTGTCAGTGCTTCTCTGCTATTCACAGAATTTTCAATGGCTGATTGCTTTTGGGGAGTGGGCTGCCAAGTTCTTCTCCCAAGCCTACTGCTCCTGGTGTTCCCAAGAGGTCTCCCATCCAAGTACTAACCAGGCGTGACCCTGCTTAGCTACCGAGATCTGATGGGATCAGAAGCCACAGTGGTACTCAGAGCTGCAAGCTCAGAGGTTATAGTGAGTATTAAGTGGACTAATCCATGTAAAGTACTCAGAAGAACAACTAACACATAGCAAACATACAGTAAATGTTAGCTGTTAGTGTTGCATTTAATCCTTACAGCAATCCCTAGAGACTGTTATGACTATGTCTGCTTTTCAAAAGAGGAAACTAAGGCTCAGCAATTTCTTTTTTTTTTTTTAATTAATAAATGTCAGTGGGGTAGAGAGTATTAAGGCTTTTGCTCTTTCCATTGTGTGCCTATTACATAGTTTTTGTGAATCCTTATTCACTGTTCACATCACTCCATTCAGACTCCTATCTGACCCCTACTTTCTAGATACCAGGTACTCATTCTGCAATCTCAAGGGCGAGACACATCAGCCAATCTTGAACAGTTCACTTAGCATACTTACATCAACTTACATAATTTATGAAACCATTTGATTAATATGTGGTAAAAATCATAAGCAATCATTGGTTATAGTCCCATTTTTTCCCATGTATTCATACAGTTGCATCATGTAACTTGAGGCTCAGCAATTTCAGGAACTTGCTTAAGAATACACAGGACTAAAGAGAGGCAGAACCAGGTCTTGAACACTTGATTGTCAATCCAATCCACTCATATTCATCAAATGTTTTCTAAGTTGTAGGCACTGTTTCAGGCATGAGAAATTCAGCATGAACAAAGCAGATCATGTTCCCATACTTGTAACTTTTACATTTCAGGTGGCGGGGTGGCAGATATTGAACAAAGAAACCAAAGGTGTATGTGGGTGTGTGGGAGAGAGAGAGAGAGAGAGAGAGAGAGAGAGAGAGAGAGAGAGAGAGAGAGAGAGAGAGAGGAGTGGAGAAGGATGCTAAGATGAAAACAGAAGCATGGTAAAGGCCAGAGAAGGAGTCAGCTTGGTGGTTATGGTGGAAGTAAGATTGCTATTTTTTCAGTACTAGGGGGTTGAATCCAGGGTCTCAAAAATGCTAGGCAAGTGCTTCACCACTGAGCTGCTCCACAGCCCCCTTTTTATTTTTTTATTTTGAAATGAGGTCTCACTAAATTGCACAGGTTGCCTCTGGCCTTGAACTCATGATCATCCTTGCTTAACCTCCCAAATCACTGGGATTACAGACATGTACTGCAGTAGCCAACTGAAGTTGCTAGTTTTAAAAGAACAATGAGAGAAGGTCTCTCTGTCATGTGAAAATTGGGCACACAACTGAAAGAAACGAGGTTTAAGCCTTGATGACATCCAGCGGAGGCAGGCTCCAGACAGAAGGAGTCACAAGTGTAAAGTTTCTGAAGCAAAATTGTGCTTGGGGTGGTAGAGGAAAACCAAGGAGGCCAGTTTTACTGTGGTAGAGAGAGTGGGGAAGAGACTGTATGAGAGGAAGTAAGTAAAAATGGGCCTCCTCTCTTCCACTGGGTGGTCCTCACCTCTGTCTTCCTAGGAGAAAAGTTGGGCACACCGAGGGTCTTTATCCTTCATCATGACTGGTCATTTATCTCTAGCCCCTGCACTGCCTCATCTGGTTGGTTACCACCAAGTGCATCTTCCTAAACCATAGCTGGCTGCTGCATTTAGTAGGAATGCCAACTCCTAGAAGCAGCCAGAATAAATATACAGTCATTTCAGGAAGACTAAATTATTAAAATTCAGTTTCTCCAAGATCATTGGAAAATCTTGCTTTTCACCAGCCTCTACTTTCCCACGATCCAATAAAACTTGTCCATCTTCCAATAGTTGCTACCTCTTGGCCAGAAGCAGCTGGCTAATGAGCCTCCATCTAACAAGCCCTGTTCTTTCATAACCAGTTAGTACTAAATGTCCCTAAGAAATGCCAGACTGTCTTTGGCCAAACGTAAGTGCAGGAAGGGGAGGGGAGGGAAAAGACTCATTAGCTTTTCAAGAGTTCAGGTGCTTTGGTCTCACCTTGACTGAACCTGCATTGGAAGAACCCTCCTTCTCACCAGGTCTGAGACCTTTGGCTCCCGGCAGGCTAGGAAAACAAAACAAAACAAAACAAAACAGACAATGCTGCATAATCCTTATTCATTGTTCACATCACTCCATTCAGACTCACATCCGACCCCTATTTTCTGGATACCAGGTGCTTATTCCATGATCTCAAGGGCGAGCCACATAAGCCAACCTTGAACAGTTCACTTAGCAAAAGGAGAAGCTGCCTATCACCTAAATTGGCAGCTGCCTCTGAAGAATTCAGAAAGTGCTTCTAAACAGCTGCCCTACCTAGGTGATCTGGGACAGTGGTAGTGAATAGATTAGGGGTATAAAACTCAAAGTGAAGGTTCTAAAAGAGAGTCCACAGAGAGAATGAGAAGGTTCTCATTTAAAACCAGACAGCAGTGCCAGTCACAGATAAGTCTTGAGCAACTGAGTTTTTCTTGGACTTTCACTGGAGTGAAGGCCCCTAACAATCACTGGAAGACACCTCAAAGCCCAGTTTAATTTCATTGAAGTCTTTTTTTCTGCAAGTGTAAAGGAATCCTTCCTGTCTCCCTTTCCCAATCAAGCAGCCAACATTTGTCTAATTAGTACTTCAAGTACTGTGGTTGTGTTAATTTGTAAGAGAAAAGTTGACAAAAACCTCCAAGGACATATGTAACACCGTTCCCATACTTAATGAAATAAAACATCAGAATATGTGCTGGTAGGGAGGAAAGTCGCTCCTGGCTAAAGTCTAAAGTGATTTATCCTTTTCACATTGATTCCTTTATTCTCTTTCATTTCTTTTCATGATTCAGGTTGTTGACAAACACCCAGAAGGGAAAGTGGAGGGTGGAGGCAATTATCTGGATAATCTAGGACAAGAACATGCTTTTCTTCCAGTAAACAGCCACATCATTGTGACCTGCCCCCCCAAATAGGGGAGCTGTTAACCTGAAGTGGATCATTTCAGTAAGAAACTATGCATCCCCACTAAAAATGGATAGGGTTTGAGCCTCACTATATACAACATTCCATTTTTCTGGCTCCAACTTACACTTTTAAATTTACTTTAGCTTAGTATGATTCTTTCACTTCTAGATACACTTCTTTTCCTCACTTTTCCATTGGAACTACCATCCCAGTTCCTCTTTACATCTTCCTAGCATTACTGACTGCCGGCTTCATGCAACGATCTCTATTTCGGGAATATTAATCTCTCTCTTTTCTGAACTACTCATTTTTTCCTACAACTGTCCCTCAAACATTTGAGGGTTTACTATCTTTATTTTTAGACATCTTTATGTCTCTAGCATCCCCTGCATAGACTGTCAAGGATGATGTGTCTATTTGCTCTTTTATTTCTTGTATTAACTTAACATTGCATAGAGAGTAGATAAAATATAGATAAATGTAGATGAAAGGCTTGTAAATTCTGTCCTTGTGTATGCATAAATAAAATTCAGCCCTGCCACCTTTCCCAAACTGCTCTAAGAGCTCTATCATTCTTTTCCATCACCTCAGGGTTCTGTGATGAGGTCCTCCCTAGGTCCAGAAAAGAGAAGCAAATATTTTTAGAAGATAGTTTGCAACCTAAGAGTTATACATGGTTCCATGGAGAAGAACTTAAGAGAGAAAGGCAGTGGCCTAACACATGCATGAGAGCTACAAAACGTACAACAACTCCTTCCATGTCTGTAGAATCCAGAAACATCTATAAGTTACCTTTTATGCAAATGGGCTGTTTCCCTGACCATGCTCCATTCTGCTGGCAAGTTCTTTGCTCATTGCCACTAAGAACATAGGAATTATTACAAAAGAATGACACAACAGTGCCAATTTTTGCATAATGTCCATTGAGAAGCCCAGGACCTCCTGTTATTTTCTTGTACCCATTGACTGGGCCCCCAAGGTCTGAGCAGTTTCTTTCTTCAAGTACTAAAAGTGAAAAATAAGAAAAAAGAAGAACTGTTAAATGTCTCTGAGTCATTCGATTTTAGAACAGAAACCTTTTGCATTTCATTAAATTAAAAATACAGTGATATAAAATGTGCTAAGAGTGGTGCTCAGAAGAATTACCAAGAGAATACCATAATAGAAAAGGCATGTGTTAGACATGTCTTCCCCGTGTTTAAATGACTTACTCTTAACTGGAGAAATCTTTCCTTCTGAATATAAATAAACTTGACACTAAATCCAGCTCTCATATGATCTTGTTCATTTCTTTCTCAAATGGGAGCTGGGAAAATCTGGACAAAATAAATATTTCAGCTGGGTTTTATGATCAGCACCCAAGGGTTATTGTTTTTTGGTATAACTGTATTATCTCCTTCATTCCCTAATACTTGGGTAATTAAACTATTCAGTTTGCTGTGTGTGTTGTACCTAGAAAGTAGAACTGATTAGAAATAAGAGTCCATATATAAAATGAATTTAGACTTTATATTTCGTGTTCAGGAACAAAGGTGTGATGAAAGTTTTAGGTAAAAGAAACACAGGAGCATAATTGCAGAAACACAACAAATTTCTCCCAGCCCCCTAATATAATTTTTCAACTGCACACTTAATATTCATTATGAAGGTATTTCTATCTTTAACTCCTATTGGACAGTTACTTAAAGTAGCAATGTTATCATCAGCTATTCTGAGTAATGAACAGAATTTTAGATATAGTCTGGAAATAGTCTATGAGATAGGTAATGTACTTTCTCAAGCAGATTATGGCACAGTACTGAATATGACTTGCCAAAGGAAAGAGAGTGAGTCTCCTAAGGAATTCAACTTTTAATTACTGAATTTGAGTACTGATCACTCTATCAGCCTCTCTGACTTCTTTTTAATAATTTCTTCTAAGACACAGGCTCATACCTATAAAATTGTTCCCATATAATGCAATCAGCCATTTGGCATGATTTTTCTTCCTGTAATTGTCCCAATTACCTTCCAAGCAACTTACTTGCTTGCCTGCAGGCAAGGAAAGCATCTCCATTCAGAGAACACATCTAAAATATTCAAGAATTAAAAATAAATAAGTAACTTTCCTATGTGCAACTTGACAATATTGCTATAACTAGCCAAATGACTGGCTTCTCCTCTCCAAAATTGTCCATAGACCATATGGCAGAAGATCAATCATCTCTGTGCTCTGGGGTTATGCAATCTGAGCAATTTCTTTGGTGGGTGAATCCAAAACTCCAATTTCAAGTGTTAAAAAAGGGACCTTGCTGAGCAAGCTGTTCAAAAATACTGAGATAGTATAATAAGGGCAATGCATTTTTTAGACACTTCAAGTGGACTCAGAAAACCCCAGTGCAACATTTCCAGGACTAATTCTATGATGTGGGAGGAAGAGGCAGAGCAGCATGCTGTTTCAGTGATAGGGCTGCCTTCTGTTGGTACAGACTCACTCATCTGAACATGTACCCCAGAGGATCACCACTGAGACCTAGAGACTGGAAAAAAAAAAAACAAACATGGTATATTCTACCTGCAAGTTTAAAAAAAAATAGAATTAGTTACCAACATAAAAATTGGGAGATTTCATATGCTTTAGAGATTTTCAGCCATGTTACCAGTTTCTAACACAATTCAGGTTTGGAATGCCTGAGCCTGTACTCCCACATAGCAACAATCAACTGGAATGGAGAAGTGTGTCTCTGCTCACGTAAGGGCTGTGTTCTTCACTTGGCCACATCCCTCCCCACAAGACTGCTGGCTCAGGCAGGCATTTAAATCTACGGCCATTTAGCCTATCAAAGAGCTATGATTTATATAATTCAAGTTTCTTATTCATTTTGAGCTGTGCTAAAGCTCATGGCCATAAAAGATTGATTGATATTTAAGGCAGTACTGGAATACCAAGAGAAAATGAACTATATTCTAGCTACATCAGCCTCACTAGATAAGAAATCTTTCCTACTGGTGGTTTTGATAGATAAGCCTGATAGTTGGGTTTTTCTCCCCTTGGAAGGAAGCATTTCTACAGTCTCCTAAATTCCCACACCATGGTTTATCATGCAGGATTCTCATGGAAAATATATTCACTTATTTAATGTGGGTTTAAAATGTAGGAATTTTGGAGAGATCTTGAGTCCTTAGAGGTGACAAAGATTTAAGACAATTCAGATCCTTTGTTTTTGTCACTGGGGAGGCTTTACAAGAAGACTTAATGAGAAACCAACTTGAAATATACAACCACCTCTGTCCAAGGCTGAAAGATACTACATTTCCATAGTTCTTAGATGTGTACACATTTATAATCTGGCATTAATGAAATCAGGTCACATGTGTACTTTTCATATAGTATTTCCTTCCTTTGGCTTCACAAATACTATGATTAAATCAATGGTGCAACTTGAATCTGATGAGATGTTAGAATGGAGAATGGAGAACCATGAGAACTAGTTTTTTTTTTTTTTTTTTTTTGTGGTACTGGAGCTTGAACCCAGGGCCTCACACTTGCATGCTTTGCAAGTGCTGGACCACTGAGCAGCACCCCCAGCCCATTTTTTCAGTTTTTGAGACAGTGTCTCGCTAAATTACACAGACTGCCTCTGGTCTCGAACTTGCAATCCTCCTGTCTCCACCTCCCAAGTCGCTGAGATTAGAGGTGTGTGCCATTCTGCCTGGCTCCTTGTATTTGGTTTTATGTTACTGCTTATTGAGTGTCATCAGGATAAAGCCAAGTGATATTTTTAAGAGCCAATGGAATATGCAATGGACTAAATGCTTGTGTCCTCCCAAAAATCCATGCTGAAATCCTAACTCCCAACATCACAGTTTTAAGAGGTAGAGCCTTTGGGAGGTGATGGAGTCATGAATAAGATTAGTGCCTTTATAAAAGGGAACTCAGACAGTCCTCTCTCCTCCTTCCTTAACTGAGGGTAACAGCAAGAAGACAGCCATCTATGAACCAGGAAGTAAGTCCTCACCAGACAATGAATCTTCTAGCACCTAAATCTTGGACTTCCCCACCTCCAGAACTGTGAGAAATAAATGTTTGCTGTTTAAGTCACCCAATCTATGGTATTTTATGGTTGTAGCAGCCCCAATTAAGATAGAAGGCAAGATTATAAGATTGAAAATCAAGAGAAATACAGACAATGGAAACAGATTTATAAAGGATTCAGATAATGTAGTTATCTGACCTTACTTAAAAATAACTATGCTAAGTATGTTCGAGAAAATAAAAGACAAGATTGAGAACCTCAGGGGGAAAAAAACCCTGCAAACCTTAAAAAGTAACCAAAGGAAAAATCTAAAGCTGAAAAGTGCAATGAGAAACTGGAAACTCAGTAGATAAATAGCTCTTCAAATAGAGCTGAAGAGTATCAATACACCAAAAGACAGTTTAAAAGAAAAATTTCAGAAAGAAGCCCAAAGAGATGAAAAGATGAAAAATATACCAGAAAATGTAAAAGACACAGGGGATATAGTGAGAAAATAAATAAATACATAATTAGCATCCCAGAAGGAAAAGAGAGAATGGAGGAGAAACAATGTGCTAAGAGATAGTTGCTGAAAATTTTCTTATACTAATGATTTGTGAAGCCAGACAAATATGAAGAAATCCACACATAGACATATTTTAGAGCATCCAAAGGCAAAGACTGGAAAAACATACTTTAAAATAATTTTAGTCATTATCTCTGGGTTGTAACATTAAGAATTATTTTTGCTTCTGTATACTTTTTCTTTCAAGTTTTACTACCATAAAATGTAACTATAGAAGTTTGTTGTTTATTATTTTTGCTGCTGTTTCTGTGATTGTTTATTTATTTGTTTTGTTTTGTTTTTAACATATCAGGCAAAATGGCTTGGGACCTCCCTAGTAAGAGTCTAAATCTAGCAGGCAGTCTTTTGTGGCTTTTCCCCTGTATTCTGTAGTCTCTCCACCTCAACCAACTCTCTTTAGTATCTTGCATAATCACAGGATAATACAATTTTCTATTACATTACTTAAATAAATCTATCTACTAGACTATGGGGCTGGGATTTAGCTCAGTTGGTAGACCACTGAGCTGCAGTCTCTGAGGTCCTGAGTCAATTCCCAGCACCGCAAAAATGGGAGAAGGACCTGGCACCCCACTTCCAAGGCAATACCAAAACAGTCAGCCATTGAAAACCCTATGAGGGTCGCTATGAGACAGATACCAACTCTACGGCACCTAACAACAACAACAACAACTAGACTATGGTCAAAAAATGGTCTCGATGGTCACATAGACACATGTCCAAATAATCATTTGATTCACCAGTGCCTAGAACAAGCACACAGTGTGTGCTCAATAAATATTAGTCTTTGGGGAGAAGGAACAACGGGTGAAATTTATTCATTCTTCTACTTAATGAACTGTGGTCTGGGAATCACTTAATCTCTCCAAGCCTTGCTTTTTTCCTGTATAAAACAAGATAATAATAACTTAGCTCGATGGGTTGATTTTGTGTAGTAATTGAAATAACACAATTGCCTTTGTTTGCAAAGTACTTAACTACCTTTAAAAGCCAGTTCCTCAAATTTAATGTACCTTAAAGACTATCCTAGAGAGAAATCCTAATAGCTCATTATTAGGCTTATTTGAGCACAGTACAATATTCCTCTTCATTTGTTGGGATTTTGGTAATACTCATGATGAGCTTCTAAACATGTATTGATTCAGACTTCTGGGTACTAACTATGGTGTCTGGACTTTTATATTTTTTTATTCCTGCACAAATAAAGCCCTTTAAATTGTATTCCTAGAGCCTGGCACAGTGGTGCAGGCCTGTAATACTAGAGACTGGAGAGGCAGAAGGATTGTAGGTTCAAGGCCAAAGGCAGCCTGCACAACCTAACAAGAACCTGTCTCAAGATAAAAAAAATAAATAAATAATGGGCTGGGAGTGTAGCTCTGTGGTAGAGCACTTGCAAAGTATGTGCAAGGCCTTGTGTTCAACCCCTAAGTACTGTAAAAAATAATAATAAAAATAAATTGTATTCCTATATCAAACAGCTACTATCTCTTCTCTTTCATTTCCTATACTATCCAAAGTTTCATACATGCTTATGATGTTTTTGAAGAGAATTCTAAGACTTCTATCCACCTTTGTCTCTCTGACATATACCTGCTGGGCATATGGACCATCCCTGCATCTCATCAGAGTTCCTTCCCATGGCTAGATTTCAAAACAATCTTTTTTCCCCTGCATACTCTCTTTTTAGAAAGCTTTGTTATCTCCCCATTGAACAGACCCATAACTCTTTTCTGTTTAATGTTTTAAGAGCTTTATGCTTCATTTCTCCTTGGTGGGATGACCACATTCAGGCAAAGCCAACTGACAATTTAAAACATCTGCATCTCTGGTCCAACAAGCATCAAGCTCCTGCTTTGTGAAGAAAAATATTCCATAATTAATAATAAGTAGCACATTGCCCCATTACTTTTGGGTCTTGGCCTGGGGACATAAACACACTGTTTAGCATGCCCATACATGCTATTGCATGAACAACAACTGGCATCGGAGGTGCTTTTCTCTGGGATGTTTCAGATACACATTTAAAGAGAAGCCCTTCTCTATCCTTGCCCGCCCGCCCCAGCCCCATGGCAACTGTGTGAGGCAGTTTCCTGTGATTCCCCTTTCACAAGCCCATGCGATGGCTTTGTGACAGTGCTGTCCTAACACTCCTGGAGGCCCAGCAGCTTCCCTCAAGTCCTTTCAGCAGCCCAGGGCACCCATCCCTCAACTTCCCCATGTGCACTGTGCCGCTGAGCGCTGGTGCTTGTAACCTTAGAGGACTGCCTTTGCCCAACTGGAGAGCTGAGAAATGCATTGGTTTTGTCCTCCCCTTGTCCACTCCCAAGTTGCCTGTAGCCAAGGGCTGATGGGTGTGGAAGGACAAAGGCCCAGGGCCTGTTCCTTGAGGTGTAATTTATGGCCCCAGGACCTCATGGAAGCAGACTGAGGCTGAGAGGGAGTTGAAAATACGCTTGCTTGATTTCTTCCCCTTTCTGCTCTTGCTTCCCCAACTCCCTCACTGGCTGACCCTGGGAGTCTTCCTTTGATAATCATGTGGCTCCCAATGCTTGACACAGGGCCTGTCTGGAGGACAAAATAGACCGAGACAGCTCTGCTGTTTTCTCTGTCCTGGGCATCAAGGCCTCATGCTATCCCTCAGTGGTCCTGCCAAGAGTGAGGAGACCCCAGAAAGGTGGTTGTCTTAACGGTGGACATTGAGTGCTGCGTGCCTTTGAACATGTCTGGGTGGTGAAGAGATCTTAAGGAAGAACACTGGTCAGGAAACTAGAGAGGGCTTTCAGCCTCCAAAAAGACTCTCAAGCTCCAGGCTAGCCCCACACCAGCCAAGTATTTTTACCTGAAGGCATCTGGTGTTCTAAACAATGAGATTCCTCAAGCTAAAAAATGTAGACCTAGAATCTGCAATCATAGAATTCTTCCATTTTTGTATCATTACTCTTTACAACCCTGGGGCACCCAAGAGACTCCAACAATGATTGAGGATGAATTTTCATGAACCTGAATTACAAGTCTTGAAGTTAGATTTAAGTTGATTTAAAGCAAATAAAGTTATATCTTTATGTCTCCGATCTGATTGGTACAGTAAGAGTTATAACTCCATATAAGGCAGCTGAGATGACCAGGTCCAGAAGTCTGTAAGAAGTGACATCAGGGAGCCTGTCAGAACTATGCAGAGATATCTTCAGCAAAAGTGGCTATTCGGTGCATACTATTAATGTCACTTTCCTGTGCCTTCAGGTCAAATCTGTAATATTATATGCAACAGGAGGAAGTCCATACTCTTCATGCCTAACCTAGGGAACTGACTTTCTCCCTGTCCCCTCATAATCACAAAACCCAGGAGCAGTTTCCAGTCATGGAAAGACAACATACTTCTTCTTCCCTTATATTGCTATCCATCACTAGGTTCCTGTCCACAAAAATAATACATTTTCTGAATGACTGTCAAATTTTAATATAATGTACTGGCCTCCATGAATATTTGTTTTTTATTTTTGCTCAGGTTTCTAAGCTATAAGTTCAAGTTTAGAGACAAGAGATGGAAAAAAGAAAATACCAACCCTGGGAACCAGACAATCTAACTTCAGCTTTATCTTTGACAAGTCCAGCACATCACCCTTTGGAGTAGGACTGGGGAGGTGCAGTTGGGCATCGATCTGATACATTCATTTGCTTACATCATCACATATTTAATGAGTGCCTCCCACACCCAGCTGAAGAAGGCATTGGCAGATGTTTTTCTGACATTTTTCACTTAAACCCAGAAATAGATGTGGTGTCAGTTCAGTCTTGTTCCACCTAAGTACTTGATACATTTCTGGCTCTCCTCAGCCTCACCTAAGTGCTTACAAAAATGGTTTGGGGATTTCCTTCTTCTTGCTTATTCTTTGGGTCAGATTTTCACCAAACAAAATCTTTCTCAATCAAGAACAACCTGAATAGTTCAATTAGAACTTTAAGGAATATTACTGTAGAAAACTCAGTTTTACTTCATAAGACTGAGTCAACTCATTCTGACACAGAAAAAGAAAGCAAAGGTGAGAGAATAAATATTCATTATTTTTTCATTAGC
>VMDO01005446.1:0-32500 GCA_007922755.1 Pedetes capensis | reverse complement strand
TGATTGCTCTTGTTCTGCTTCTAAATTATTGTAAATTAATTACCATTATTTATATTTGATTTCAGAAATGGCTTGTAGTGATCTACAAAACTATGCATAAAAACATTTCTTTTGATAATTTTTATGTTAATGAAATAGTCATGAAAGCCAGATAACCACCTGAGCAAAAAAGTAAGCTGGGGACTATTCTGCCTCTTTAGTAAGAGTGAAGTTTCAGAGCTGTAAGAATTTCTGAGAGTTGTGGCAAAAGAAACAAGTCCAAAGTCAACAAAGTTCACCAGCTCATGATCAGCCAGTGGTAGGGGCTGGGGATAGGAGGGCTATTAGTCTCAGTTCTCAGCACACTCTTGGTGTCCACCCATTATCACTCATCACCAAAATCAAGGAAACAACTTGTGGCAGAATTTGTATCCTGTTTGGAAAAGGTATTAACTGTCTCATTGGGCCTTTGTTCATTCTGTAAACTTGACTTAACATAAAGTCAGTGCCTACAGACAATCATCAGATGGCCTCTTATTTCTTCCTTACTTTTTCCTGTTCAGCTTATATTTCAATTTGGTGCTTCAGGACCAAACCAAATATTTTTTGCTCTCATGAAGGTCTTCACCAACCAGAAAAAAAAAAAAAAAAAAAAAAGACAGCAGCTGATGATGAAATCCCCACTGAAATTTCTTTTCATCCCTTTCAAGCCAATGGCATTCCGCCTGCTTGATGTTTTCCAGCCCTCAGTAGGGTGAATGAGACACTCTCCATGTGAAATTTTGCTTGGATTGCACACACTGCTATTTATTCATCCAGCAGCAATTTGGAGACTGAAGCTTACAATTAGCTATTTGATCTTAATCAGTATTGTCCTGGGCCTCTGGTTCAAAGTGTCTTTCTAACACCACTTTTCCAGTGTTTAGATGGCCTACTTAATTAGACAGCTGGAACTTCCTGTTCCTAAGAGACAGGTCAAATTAAACTGTTTTTCAGAAAGTCCTGGTCACTTTACTTTTTCTTCAAAATCAACCTGGCACATCCTCATCTGATAGAGTGAATGTGTGACCTATAAAGGGTGACAAACTTAGAGGTCCTTTACCTACTGGATCTGCTAGGTAATAATAAGTTTCTTGTGTTTTCCCCAAATCTCAGAGGGTTTCTGAGTGAGCTCCAGGGTGGGCTGTTGTTAGAAGCCATCATGTCAGGTCAGACTCATAGAGACACTGTGTACAACAGAATGAAACACTCCCCAATTCTGTGCCAGGCACGCAATGTTTTTTATGTTTAAGCCCATTGTTGCAGACACTGTGTCAATCTACCTAGTTGAGGGTCTTCCTTTTTTTGTTGACCCACCACTCTCCCAAACATCATGTCCATCTCCAGGGATTGGTCCCTCTTGACTACATGTCCAAAATATATAAGATGCAGTCTAGCCATCCTTGCTTCCAAGGAGCACTCTGGTTGTACTTCTGCTAGGACAGACCTGTTGGTTCTTTTGGCAGTCCATGGTATATTCAATATTCATCTCTAGCACCATAATTCTAAAGCATCAATTCTTTTCATGTCTTCCCTATTCAACATCCAGCTTTCAAAACCATATGATGCAACTGAAAATACCGTGGCATGAGTCAGACATACCTTCATCTTCAACATGACATCTTTACTTTTCAACACTTTAAAGAGGTCTTTTGCAACAGCTTTTCCCGGTGCAATGCATCTTGATTTCTTAACTGCTGCTTCTGTAGGCGTTGACTGTAGAACTAAGTAAAGCAAAGTCTTGGACAACTTCAATCTTTTCTCCATTTACTATGAAGTTGCATAGTGACATAGTTGTAAGGATTTTTGATTTATTGATGTTAAGGCACTATCCATACTGAACGCGGTGTTCTTTCATCTTCATCAGTAAATGTTTCAAATCGTCTTCATTTTCAGCAAGCAGAGTAGTGCCATCTGCACAATGCAGGTAGTTAGTGAGTCTTCATCCAATCATGATGTCATGCTCTTCTTCATAAAGTCCAGCTTTTCAGAATATTTGCTCAGTATAGAGATTGAAGAGGTACTGTGAAAGGATACAGCTCTGACGCACACCTTTCTTGACTTAAACAAGGCAGTGTTTCCTTGTTCTGTTCGAATGACTAACTCTTTGTCCATGTACAGATTCTTCATGAGTACAGTTAAGTGTTCTAGTATTCCTATTCTTCGCAATGTTATCCAAAATTTGTTGTGATTCACACAATTAAATGCCTTTGCATAGTCAATAAAACATAGGCATCTTTTGCATAGTCAATAAAACATAGACATCTTTCTGGTATTCTCTGCTTTTGGCTAATATCAATCTAACATCAGCAATGCTGTTTCCATGCCCTCTTCTGACTTGATTTTCAGACAGTTCCCTGTCTTTATACTGCTGCAGTCACTTTTGAATGATATTTGGCAAAATTTTACTTGCATGTGATATTAATGATATCATTCAATGATTTCTACATTCAGTTGGATCTTCTTTCTTCAGAATAGGTAAAAATATGGATCTCTTCTAGTTGGCCAGGTAGCTGTTTTCCAAATCTCTTGGCATAAACAAGTGAGCACCTCCAGTGCTGCATCTGGTTGTTGAAACATCTCTATTGGTACTCCGTCAATTCCTGGAGCCTGTGTTTCACTAATTCCTTCAAGGCAGTTTCCAGTTCATCTTTCAGTATAATTGACTCCTGATCATATGCAACCTCTTGAAATGGTTGGTCATCCATTAATTCTTTTTGTTATAATGACTCTGTGTATTCCTTCTGTCTTCTTTTGAGGTTTCCTACATCATTTAATATTTTCCTTGTAGAATCCTTCACTATTGCCATTCAAGACTTGAATTTTTTCTTCAATTCCTTAAGCTTGAGAAAAACAGAATATGTCCTTCCCTTTTGGTTTTCAATTTCCAGCTCATTGCACATGTCATTATAATATTTGATTTTGTCTTCTCAAGCTGCCTTTTGAAATCTTCTGTTTAGTTCCTTATCTTCATGCCTTCCTTATACTTTAGCTGCTCATTGTTCAAGGGCAAGTTTCAGAGTCTCTTCTGACATATAATTTGGTCTTTTTTTTCCCCCTAACTTTTTAACAACCTTTTTCTTTCCTCATGAATGATGTCTTTGATGTCATGCCACAACTCATCTGCTCTTCAATCATTGGGTTGTTGTTTGTTATTTGGTGTCATTGAGTGGGTGTCCAACTCATAGCGACCCTATGTACAACAGACAAAACACTATTGCCAGTGCTTCTCTGCTAGGGTTTTTGACGGCAAATTGTTTTTTTGAGAGTGGGTTGTCAGATCCTTCTCCCAAGCCTACAGCATCTGGTGTTCCCAGGTAGTTTCCCATCCAAGTACTAGCCAAGGTCCAACCCTGCTTAGCTTCTGCGATCTGATAGGATCAGACACCACAGAGATTACAGCTGCAGGTAATCATCAAAGAGTAACTCTAAATTTCTGGGAGAACTATGCCTCAATGGCAATAAGGGTCAATTTTTTGAAATATAAGAAATGCTCACTACAAAAATGGCCTTGTCCAGGCAAGCCTTGAGGTTGAATAAACACACAGGAAGGTCCTGGGCTTCTGAGCATATGAGTCCTAGGAAATTCCACCCAGTACCTGGCATACAAGATGCATTTAGTGATTCTCATCACCTCTACCAAAACTCTTACTATAGGATGCTGTTATTAGGAATCATACAACATTTGACCCTCTCCTCTGCACTAAAAAAGTGCTAAGATTAGGATTGTTTTATGGATTTTCCAAAATAAGGAGAAAATACAGGACATCTACCCATGCTTTATTCCCCAATGCCAGATGCTCAAAAATGTTTGTCTGGATGAGTCTGTAAAGTAGAGATGATGAAAGTACCTAACACATTGGAATATGGACCCAATTAAGTGGATATCATCACATGAAGCACAGAGCCCAGCTCATAGTAAAAATACAGAAGCTGGGCACATGGTCCATGCCTGGAATCTGAGGACTAGAAAGGCTGAGGCAGTAAGATTGCAAATTCAAGGCCAGCCAAGAGTACATAGCCAGACCCTGTCTAAAAAAGAAACAAAAAGCAAACAAACAAACAAAAAAACTATTGCCATTTTTAGTATATGGATACCAAAAAAATGTCTTACATTTTATAAAGAGGAAGTTTTCATCTTCTGAAGCAAAGGAGGAACAGGTAAGGAATGTTCCATTAGCCAAGGGGCTTTAAGGAAACCTGGAGGCTCTGTAGCCTCTGTCAAGGGCTGGGGTTCATCTCAGGGCCTGTGATGGCAGAGCTGCTTGTTTTGATCAGAAGTAAACTCTGCTGTACTTTCTCTGTTCTTGTATACCCTGAGCCCTCTTTTCCCTGCTCTCACTGGGCATGTAGCCTATCACAGCTCCAATGGATCACTTCTTACCCCAGGACCCAGTTTAAATCTCCTGCCTCAGTGACCTCATCTGCCAAAGCAAGAGCCATGAGGGCCTTGATGAGGGGCAGGCAGGGGGACATAAGCCTGAGCAGCAGGGCAGGAAGACTGCTGGCTTTTGGCAATGGTTAGGCCAGAGGATGGTTTCTATGGCCTCATCTGTCTTCCCATCATTTGGGGTGAATGCTGTGCATGCTCAAATAATCTCCGACTAGCAAAACACTCCCCTGATATCACAACTTCAAGCATTTTCCCCTGCACAAAATAGCAATGCTTTGGTTAAGAGGCCACATGGCACACGGGGCTTGGCAACATCCACGCTAAGTTGTCCTTGATCTATGAGGATTTAGGCTCACCCAACCAGGACTGGTCCAAATAAAAAGAAAACTTTTCCTTCGAGCTACACACACACACACACACACACACACACACACACACATCTTGACACCTACACAAAAACAGCTTCTATTGCGTTCAGTGACAGATTTTGGTTTTGGGGTCTAATTCCAAATGGATGGCTTCTCTCTGAATACACTGAGAAAGATGTCAGAGATTCCCTGTCATGTCAGGGAACTCCACACAACATAGAAGAAGGGAGCAGTCTGCTGGGGTAATGGTCCTCCTGGGGCTCCACCAGCCTCAGAAAGTTCTAGGGTCACCAAGTGCTTATGGTAATAACTATGTATCACTGGGACTGTTCTCCATGGAATTACCCCTATAATCCTCAGATCCTCTTAAACCAGATAGCAGCTGGGCACCATGGGGCACATCTGTGATCACAGAAACTAAAGAGGCTGAGGCGGGAGGGTCTCGAGTTCTAGGGCATAGGTAGTCTGTGCAACTTACCAAGACCCTGTCTCAAAAAAAATTTTTTTTTAAGGGAGGGAGACTGGGAGTACAGCTCAGTGATAGAATACTTGGCTATCACATAAGAGGCCCTGGATTCCCCTTCAGTGCAGAAAAAAAAAAAGAAGAATGAATGAAAGAAAGAAAGAGAGAGAGAGAGAGAAAGAAAGAAAGAAAGAATGAAAGAAAGATGGGGGAAGGAAGGAAAGGAGGAAGGAAGGAAGGCAGAGAAGACAAGAGAAGAGAAGAGAAGAGAAGAGAAGAGAAGAGAAGAAGAAGAGAAAGAGAAGAAGAAAAAAATCTGAGCAACCAGATTGCTCCTTGTCTTTCTTGCCTTCTTTTTTCCCTGTCTAACAACACTCAAAAATATTGTTCTGAAATCCAGGTCTCCAAAATGATCACAAAGAAGAGGACACATACCCCACCACTTGCTAAATGAGTGACTATTGAAACTCCAGGAGAAAAATGGAGGTTGACTGGGTAACAGGATGCAACCTGTTAGGCAAGCTTCTCTGGGCCATCCAAATCCAGTAATTCCACAAAGTGACCCCCTGCACTATTTCAGAGAGCTTCTCTCCTGGCTGTCTTGCCTACAAAGGTTCCCCATTCATCACACTCAATATGGGTGTCATTTCCTAAGATCCAGGATTTCTTCATGACAATGATATTGGCAACATCTACTTGACCTTTTAAAACCAGATCATTCTTGATCATACACTGAAGCAGTGGTGATACTTCTTAGGGTCTGGCAATGATATGGGAAGGTCAGTTCACAGGAGAGACTTAGAAAGACTTGGAAGAATTTTCTTCAACTCTGGGTTTGTCACAACCATCAGTTTGTAGAAACTAGTGTTGTTGCCCTAAGGCCTTATCTGGAGAATCCTCTGCTTTCTGCCTTTTAAATGGCTATAACATGGAACCAGGCTGGGATTTAGTTCAGTTGGTAGAATGCCACTCCGCACTCTCTAGGGACCTGGGTTCCATTCCCAGCACTGCAGAAATGGGAGAAGGTTAGGACAATCCACTCCCAAAGCAATCCCAAAACAATCAGTCACTGAAAACCCTATGAGAGTGGCTATGAGTCAGACACATTTTGACGGCACTTAACAACAACCATAACACGGGGCCGGAAGGCAAGAATAGAAATATTGGTTGACACAGTAAGGAATGTATTGCATGTTTTCTCTCTTATGTGGGAATAAACATACAAACAAACAAACAAACAGAAAACCCTTAAAAGTAGATGACCTGAATACTAGAGGATTATTAGAGCTGGGAGGGGTCAAAGAGAGGAAGGAAAGAGGGGAGGTAGGGGTAGAAGAAGGAAGGATGGGTCTGATCAATGCACAATATATGCACGTAGGGAAATACCACAGTGAATCCCATTAATTTGTACAATAATATGTGTTAATAATTATAATAAAAAGAATAATGGCTCCTATTATGCAAGTCGGCCTTAGGTGGATCATCTCATCCCGCCCCCACAGACACCTCAAGAGGTGTTGTTAGGTGCCATTGAATTGGGTCCTACTCATAGTGATCCTATGTAGAACAGAACAAAACACTCCGACACTGTGCTATGTCCAGCACTATATTAGTGCTTCTCTGCTATCCATAGGGTTTTCAATGACTGATTGTTTCAGGATTGTTTTGGGAGTGGGCTGTCAGATTCTTCTCCCATTTTCCTGGTGCTAGAGACCGAACCCAGGGCCTTAGAGTGCATGGAGCAGCACTCTACCAACTGAGCTAAACTCCAGCCCCACCCTGAGACGTATTTGGTATTATTTTTCTGGACTTTACAACTGGAGAAATGGAGACACAGAGAAGTTAAATGACTTGTTCGAGGCTGTTTGGCTGTTAAACTGAAGACTCCATGTCAATCCAAAGTCTTCTGGCCACAGATTCTAAGCTCTTTACCCTGGAGCATACCATCTCATGACAGACAAAGATGCACCCGTCTTCCATGTATTAAGGATAAGAGAAGTCTTTGGAACTAAGAAAAAGGTCATAATTCCTTTTTTTTTTTTTTTCAGTATTGGGGGTTTGAACCCAGGACCCCAAGAATGCTTGGCAGGTATTTTATAACTGACCTGCACCCTCCCCCCAGGCTTCCTTTTTTATTTTTTGTTTTGAGGCAGGGTTTCAGTAAGTAGAACAGGCTGCCTACATCCTCAAACTCATGGTCCTCCTGCCTTAGCCTCTGGAGTCACTGGGATTACAGGCATGCACCACGATGCTCAGGTGTCAATTCCATTTTTTTAAATGCCCCTCTCAAGAAATCTCAGAACAATTTGCATGAATCCTGCCAAGCCCATGGCATATTATCTACCTGTGAAGAGAGAAGATTGCTGCCCACTAGGGGTCTCTGGTAGCCCCATTAATATTTCCATTAAAACAGCCAAGTTCCTCATCACCTATTCTGATGAGAAATGTGGGTTGCCCCTGTGAAGTTAAAGTAGAAAGTGTGCCTCTCATCCTGGCTGTTTTCTTCCTAGTCCTTGGGACAGGCCAGTGGGAAACCTTCTAAGACTCCAAAGCCCAAATGCCTCCAGATTCACCGTTGATCTTTAATTGGTGCAGACCGACTTGTTTTGTTCCAAGGCGCATCAGAGCCCGCAGTGTAAGCATTGTGCCCCAAGGTTTAGCCTGTTTCATGGTCCTTCATTAGAATGCAGCAGAGAAACCCCAGCTCCGTCAACTGGGCCAGAGGAACAAAGGCAACATGGAAATGGGAGCAGGCGATGAATCCCTCTCTCTCCACTTTCTCAAAACAAGATTCTGACCATTTACTCAAGGACTGATTTTGTCCTTGTGTTTCAAACAAAGAAACAGGAAACTTCAGAGGAAAGAAGGGGCCCCACTTTCTTACATGGTGGCCCAGGGAGGCTGGAGGTCGCTGAGGTTGTTGGCAGGAGGCTAGTGGAGCCTTGAGGTTGAGGAGGGGCCACTCCCCTGGCTAAGCTCCCAAGGTCACTCCAGAGCAGGGTAAGTTTTTCCTCCTTGGGAAATGGTTTAGAGGAGGGGAGGCCTGGGGACAGTAGCACTCAGAGACTGTCAAGTTCGTGCCTCCATGGGGGCTCTCACACCCTCTTCACCACTGGAATTAAGCCAAACCTTGCTGATTGTTTCTCATTCTTTATCCACCATCTCACGGAAGTCTGAACTAAAACTCTCTCCTCAGACTGATGGAATTCCTTTTAAAACAAATCCATTTCCACTTTGACAAGAGCCGGTCCTACTTTCTGATATGCAATTCCCAGCTTTTATTTTGAAAACTGCCATTTACTCTAAATGGCTCACCTTATAGATTAGTGAAAACTTTTAGTGACCTTTTTGGCAATAGTTCTCAAAATTTTAAATAAGTATAATTTTGGACTAACAATTCAACATCAAGGAATTCATTTTACAGAACTATCTCTATATATGAGCAGAAAATATGTAAGGATATTATTATCTTCTTCATAATATTGTAAATATTAAAAACAGTATGGAGTACATCTTAAGGAATGGAATGATTGCACATTCAACCATATAATCATTTTTCCAATGAGTTTGACCCACATGGACTCATCTGGAAAAAAATATCCATGTTATGGGCACTGAAATGAAGCCAAAAATTCTATGTATACTTTAATCCATTTTGTTTACAACAAGATTTTTCAACCTTGGCACTACTAACATCTGGGACAGATAATTGTTGCAGGGTTTTCCTGTGCATTCAAGAATATTTATCAGCATCTCTGGCCTCTACACATTAGATGCCAACATCAGCTCTTTCACTCCCACAATTACAAGAAACACTGCCTTCAGATATGTCCAGATGCCATGGAAGGGTGGAAATGGAGGGCAAAATCATCCCGAGTTGAGATTCACTCATTTAAAATAATGATATCTAGGCACCATAGGTTTGAAAACCATAGTATAAAATGCCTGGAAAGATATACTCCAAGTTTCTAACAGTGGTTCCCCCAGGAAACAACATGGGTCAGGAAAAATCATCTTCTCTTGTTATTTTCTACTCCTCTGTATTGTCTGATTTTTTTACAAGTATATATTTCTTCTACAATTAAGTAGAAAATCTATTCCTATTCCACTGTCACTCACAGATAGGCACAAGCACAAAGAAAATAAAGAGAAGCACTTGCATCAAGGACTCTGGAATAGAGTCACATGAGTCTTATCAGGAAAGGAAAGACCTTTGAAAGAACTCTGCGCTCACCAGACCCCATCAATCGATCACCTGGACTCTCATCAGCCCACATGGCAATAAACATGTCTGAGGCATCATGAACCATATCTGAGAGATCATGAACTATGTGGGAAATGTAGAACTCCTGGTTTTGAGTTTGATGGGGACTAAGGTTTTGCATGGGCTAGGGTTTAGGTCAGTTGGTAGAGTGCTGCTCTGCGTTCTCTGAGGCCATGGATTCAATTCCCAGCACCCCAAAAATGGGAGAAGGATGTGGCATTCTACTCCCAAAGCAATCCTGAGAAACAATCAGCCATTAAAAACCCCATGAATAGCACAGAAGCACTGACATAGTGTCGGGCATGGCACAGTGTTAGGGAGTGCTTCCTTCTGTTGTACATAGAGTCGTTATGAGCCAGACTGGACTCAAAGGCACCTACCAACAACACAAACAACAAGGTCTTACATCCTTTGCTTCAAATCTTTCATCTGCAAAAAGGAGTGTCCACCTTTACATAAGAATTGGTGGAGAACAGATCATGAAAGCTACATTTAGAAGTGGCTTCCCTTCATCAGATTTGGTGCAGCATAAAGACAGAACTCTCATTAATACTGGCTTCATTTGTCTTAATGCTATTTTTTGTAAACAAGTACCTCATCCATTTCAGAGTTTGGGGAATCTCAGAATGCTTGCTTGAATTTCTTCCTAATTTTGAAAGAATTCCCTCCAGAGAGATTGTTCTCATTCATTGATATTCTCATGAGGAAAACAGAGTTAGTTTCTCTCTCTCTCTCTCTCTCTCTCTCTCTCTCTCTCTCTCTCTTTGTTCTTCTCACTGACAGACTGCTCTGAAAAACAACTAAGATCTGTTCAGAAATTACAAGGTAAACTGTCACAGCTAATTTTCATGATGTCTCCCCCACTGAGTTAGAATTTGTGCCCATTTTCTAGTAGGAAAAAACAAACCTGGATCTTATAGAAAATAAACATTTAGTCCCCCCAAATTGATGCTAACAAAGGACAGATCAGACACCTACTGCTAATATCTTAACCCAGCTACAACTACACGGTACTGAGTAATCATGGTTTTGAACCGTATTTTGAAAACTGGCAAGGGAGAACTTTTTTGCCCATCTATGCTGTGGAGTTTGTTTGTTGTGATTCTGGGGATCCAACCCAGAGTGTTTCCCATGCTAGGCAAAAGCTATACCACTGAGCTACATACCCAGTCATGGTGGTTTTTTCAAGTGATTTGAGACACTTTGTGAATCAAGCAATGAATCAGTGCAAGACACTTTATTTTATTCCTTTTCCATGATGTGTATCTTCTCTTGGTGGAATAACAAGGCTGAAAAATCCAGTTTTGACTTACAAGCTACCCAAGCATATCTTAGTCATCACTTCTGGAACAATTTATTTTTCTCGCCTAATTTCAAACAGCTTCTTAAAGGCATTTTTGCCTTATGTCATGATGTTTTACTTCTTTCCAATTTATCAAAGGCCCTCATGTAGTTAATCAAAGCTCTAATATTGTACAGTCTGCAGCTGTACAACTGTGGCATCCGATCCCGTCAGATCTCGGAAGCTAAGCAGGGTCAGGCCTGGTTCGTCCTTGGATGGGAGACCACCTGGGAACACCAGGTGCTGTAGCTTGGGACAAGGACCTGGCGACCCACTCCCAAAAAACAATTGGCCATTAAAAACCCTATGAATAGCAGAGAAGCAGTAACAATACTGTTTTGCCTATTGTATGTAGGGTCACTATGAGTTGGATACCAACTCAACAGCACCTAACAACAACAACAACATTGTAAGGTTAGTTCAACAAGAAATTAAGCTTCCCTTTGTTTACCCCCATCCCCTGAATCCAAAGCGCAATGCTCAGAATTTCTGCTGTGGAGACTCTAAAATCTCTCCATATACAAATGGTTGAAACAAAGAGAAAGACACAGTTCTCTTCTCTGCTTGTACACAGCATGGCAGGCTCAACTAAGGAAGGAATCATGAAGCAGAGCATCATTTTCTAAGCCTTTCACCTAGCCACAGTTGAGCCAGCTGGGCCAAGCCAGAGCAAAGGATGCTCTTAGCAGAAATCAAGGGAACACTCAGGGACCCACTATTGAAACCATGGCTTCCATCTGTATTGTTTGCAAAGCGATACTATTAAACATTCATTTGAAAAATTTACAAACTTCAGGGACTATTATCCTATAAATTCTTCTAGATGAACACAGAGAATATGCATATTAGTTAGAAGTGACTGCAACAGACAAGGCTTCCGCTCTGCTCTCAGATCTCTTCTCCCTGTTGCTGTGGGTACTCTCTCATCCACTCTTTCCCTCTGTACCTGCTACATCTTGGGGGCTACTAGCACCACCTTGCTCATATGCACAGAAAGCCAGGCATTCCTGAGTTCATGTCCTCTTCCTCCCTTGGGACAGCCTTGGCCAGTGATGAACTGCCATGTGGCTAGGACAGCCCAGCTCCCTTGCCTACATTCCCTATATATGCCCCTGAGCACTGAGGCTAGGATTTTACCTGAAACTGCACCCTGCTTGGCCTCTTTCCCTTTCAGAGATGGCTCCCCCTGCCCCCCTGAGCTTCTCCAGGGAGTTTCTCATTAAAATATCACTGACACACACATTTCTACCTCAGGATCTTCTCTGAGGGGCCCTGCCCAAGACATTATCTGACCTCCTTAGTTCCTCCCCAAATTTTGAGTCTTGTTGGTCTTCTGCCCATCTTATTCCATGCTCATAGTTGCAGTCAGTGATATCTGCTTAGGGTCTCAAACTCTATTTGGACACATGTCACACACAGGGTCTTGCTTACCAGACACCCTTGACAAATGATTTCTGGTTATAGTGATGAATCTCCTCATTGCCAGGGGCGCACATGGTAGGAGTGGGCTGTATAGCCATGGTGCCACCATATGCAGTGGTCAGCAGACTGCTTCCCAAGGACAAAAGATGTGCCCTATCAGAGGCATGTTTAGCTTAGCATGTTCAACCTTCTCTCTCCTTTGGAAAAAGCTTGAGTCTAATATCAGAGGAGAATCATGTCCTACTTTTTCAAGGAAATAATTAAGAAACACTCCCCTGCTTTTAGAGTGGGTCATTTATTTGAGTTGGTTTCCCTCAATTCTGCTGTTTGGGTACCCCCAGGTTTCTGAGAGATATTATTGTTCTGCTCTTTTTGATTACTGTTGGTAAGAACTAGAGAACTTGGGTGATTCAATGGGACAGTTAAGATATGGCTCAGGGGGCTGGAGTATGGCTCAGTGGTAAAGGATGAGGATGTGTTTAGCATGCCTGAGGTCCTGGTTTCAGTCCTGAAAGAAAGAAAAAAGAAAGAAAGAAAGAAAGAAAGAAAGAAAGAAAGAAAGAGGGGAGGGAGGAAGGAATGAAGGAAGGAAGGAAAGGAGTGAAGGAGGAAGAAGAGAAGGGAAGGAAGAAATAAAGGCAAAAAGGAAGAAAGAAAGAGAGAGGGGAAGGAAGGAAACAAGGAAGGAAGCAAGGAAAGAAGGAAGGAAGAAAGAGAAGAAATGAAAAGAAAAGAAAAAAGAAAGAGAGAAAGGGAGAAAAAAAGAGGAGAAATAGAAAAGAATATGGCTCAGGTAGGAGATTGGGGAGGGGAACTTGAATGTTTAGCCAACAAGGAGAGCTGTCATAGAGGCAGCTATGGCACTGCTTGGTTGGAAAGATTCTTTCTCTAATGGCTTCTCCCTTCTGCCCCACCTCCTACACCCCATTTCTTTCCAGGACTTCTCAGAAACTACTAAACAAGCATGGAGCCTGCCTCACCACTTCAGGACAAACCCCTTCAGAGGAAGATACGTATTTCTTTTTCTGTACTTCCACAGACCCTGAGACACAGTAGTTCCTCAATCAATGTTGGTTGGTTTGCCTGTGACTCATTTAAACCTCATCTCACATTTACAGGATGATCATGTCATTTGTCATCCAGCTCAGGATGCTTTCAGCATGAAAGAGGATGCTATTAATAATTATGCCCAGACAAAAATGCATAAACTGAGACTGTCCCTGAGAAACTGGGGCTCTTTGTCACTCTGCATGTTTACTATGCTCAATACAGAGCTTCACATTGCAGCAGCTCACTGAAGTCCATGAACAATGCTCTAGACCAACTGTAACATCTACATCTGGGGATGGACAGAGAGTTTAGACTCTAGGCCCCAGGAAGATTATGATGGCTGCTTTCTACCCCTGGCTTTTTCTCAGTATTCCTGATCTCTGACTATTATTTGGACCATTGTATCTCCTTAAGAGGTATTTGAAGCTGGGCACAGTGGTGCAAGTCTGTAATCCCAGTGATTCAGGAGGCAGAGGCAGGAGGATCCCAGATTTGAGGCCAGAGGCAGCCTGTGTAACTTAGTGAGACCCTGTCTCAAGATAAAAAATAAAACAAGGTTGGAGGTACAGCCCAGTGGTAGAGTGCTTGCAAAGTATATGCAAGGCCCTAGGTTCAACTCCTAAATACAGAAGAAAAAACAAAAGAGATGTTTGCAGCAGGCAAGGGCTGGAAATGTCAGTGGGTCATAAAGATATTTCTAGACAAGCTAACTCAGAAGCAGCCCTGTCCTTCTGAAGTCACTCAGTGAGGTATCTACATGATGCACCATCTTGGACAAACCATTCTAGACACCAAGAAACAACAGCCCTGCCAGCCCAGAGCCCTCTGCATGCCAGCCCCCATGACACAATACCTCCCCCTTGGGAGGCATACTCACGGTTTTCACAGTGCTGCCCAGTATAGCCTGCCAGGCAGGCACACTTATAAGATCCCGCTGCATCGAGGAGGCATGTGCCATCATGGAAACAAGGGGAGGAGGAGCATGCTGGAAGATAGAAGCCATCCCTTAATGCCATGGTGCGGTAAGTTCATCTATCTCAGCCTGGAGTTTTACTCAGTCTTTTACTTGACTTGTTGCAACTTATTTTTTTCATTTTACTGAATTCATGTTACCATTATTTGAAAATGCCTACAACACATACTTGTTAAATGTCGACTATTGCAGATCCTGTTTGACATTTTTAAATCCCCCCAAAGTAAGCTCAGGGAACCCACAGGGTGAGAAGCATAAAGCAGACACAACTGGGCACATGTTTACATTGATGAAGGTAGCATCTTGCTTGTGTCTATCCCATACAGACTCCAGAAGCATCCTTGGGTGGCTGTAGATCATCTTTTTTCAAGAAAGCTCAGCATGCTGTGCACTGAGAGACAACCACTGGAAGATTATCTTCATTACACTGTTGAAGGTACACTCAAGAATTTCCAAACATGCTTTCTGTCAATGTTAGTCCCTTGCAATGTTAATATGTTCAACTAAATAAGGATTCTAGGATCAAATATGCTGAGAAAAGGCTGCTGCCATTTAATGATCATGAACCAGATTTCTTTACTGCAGAACCTCTCAGTTGCAAAGTTCTAAGAAGGCATATCATATTTAATCTTTCCCAAGCTTATTAGACCTCAGAACCTCTTGTTTACAGAGCATTTGGGGGACTTTTTTTTATAAAAACCAGGGGGAAACACTGGTCTGTGCATTACCTACCATTGCCACATTTATTTATGCCAATGTAGAAATCTATCCTTGGGCTCAAATCATATTGAGAGCTTGCTCTGTCAAAGGGGCTGGATAGATACAAAGATAAATTGTCATTGTTGTTAGGTACCATTGAGTCGGTGTCCAACTCACAGCAACCCTATGTACAACAGGTGAAACACTATTGTCAGTGTTTCTCTGATATTCATAGGGTTTTCGATGGCAGATTGGTTTTGAGAGTGTATTGCCAGGTCCTTCTCCCAAGCCTACAACACCTGGTTTTCCCAGGCTGCCTCTTATCCAAGGACTAACAAGGCCTGACCCTGCTTAGCTTTTGAGATCTGATGGGATCGGATGCCACAGTGCTACAGCTGCAGGCACAAAGATAAATAGGACATTCTATTTACCAGATCAAAGCCATGTAAAGAAAAATATCCAATATCCATAACCTGAACATAATACAGTTAGGGTATTAGGAAAAAAGAAAAGAGAAATACTACAGGGGAGTCAAAAAAGGGCAAAGTCATAGCTCAGTGGAGCAAGAGAAAGGTAGCAGAGGAGGGAGATCATGATATGGTTCCTGAAAGGTGGGTTTTGATGTGCAGACTTGGGACAGGTGACCTTAGCCAGAGGGAATAATGTGAGTCCAATCAGACAGATGAGTGTTTGAGAAATGAGACATAGTACTGCCTGGCTATTTGCCTGTGCTTCCCAGCATTCTCTGGGGAGGCCGATGAGCCCATTTCAGAGGAAAAAGATCTTCCCTCATTCAAAGGGCCACAAGCCACCTCTCATTGCTGCCCCTAACTGGATTTCCTGACAGCCAGCTCTGGCAGATGGCACTAACACCCACAGTCACATTTTGCCTGGGCCTCTGCTCAGCCTAAGCTGCAGGACAAGGATCGAGCCACAGGCTGGTCTTACGCCAGCAGCAAAGCCCCTGGCACTCCCAGGCCCTGCACTGAGCCACCAAGCTCAGCATCAGGAGCAGCCCACAGACTGTCCAGAGTCACTGCTGAGTGCTTCCCTGCACCACATCCTCACTGAGGGCGAGACTGGGTGGCAGGGCTGCTGGTCTTGCTGAAAGGACAGCAACTGGGGGAACCCTGAATCTATGACCACCCACCTCCATCCCTGAGACGTTCACATCAGACCTTCCTCCTAAGGGAGCTCAGGGACCAGAATACCATCCCACGTTTCTTCTTATTATTATTCAGTATTTTTCAAAACTGATCTTCAAGCCTGGGCTTGTTTGTAAAACCTGATGCAATCCAACATCACAGGAGAGCTGGAGTGATTCCTTAGAATTGAGCACTTCATTCAATTTGCTCAAATCCTTCCTCCAAACATGACTGAAGAGGACAGGAATCAAAGTCAGGCTTAGAATTGCTCATCAAGTCAATGACATTTGCCACTCTAGTTTAAGATTTTTCAATATCTATTTTACACATGGCAAATGGAGGGTAAGACTATGCCTGGCTTGGCCACCTATTGAGTGCTTACTGTGTACTAGACTGTAGTAACCACTTCATTCTGTCTTCCTGAGTCTCTTTAGGAAGCAACATGTATTGTGGTTCCCTTATTACTAATTAAGAAACTGAGGTCGACAGAGGCAGAATAATTTCCCCAAAGCCACACAGCTTGGTCTGCCAAGGATCCAAAGCCAATACTCTTAACCACATGAGGGGTCCTCACATGAGCTCTACAGTCAATCTGCTCATGTACACATCACTGGTTCTACCTCATAGCTGTGTGTACGTGGACCCATAGCCTAGTCTTTCTGTGCTCCAGTGACCTCCCCTAGATATTGTTGTTGTTGTTATTGTTAGGTGCTATCGAGTCGGTATCCAACTCATAGCAATCCTACATAAAACAGGGGAAACACTATCGTCAGTGCTTCTCTGCTGTTTATAGTGTTTTCAATGGTGGATTGGTTTTTGGGAGTGGGTTGCTTGGTCCATCTCCCAAGGCTACAGCACCTGGTGTTCCCAGACAGTCTCCTATCCAAGTACTAACCAGGCCCCACCCTGCTTAGCTTCTGAGATCTGATGGGACGGGATGCCACAGGGCTATGGCTGCAGGCTCCTCTAAATATGGGAGGTAATAATTCCTAGTTCTGGTCCTGGGGCAGCCTTTCTGAAAAATACCTCATTATTGCTCTCTCTTTGCTCAATGCATAGGCTGCTTCTGAGAACTCAGTGTGCTAGGTTTTAATAAGCAAACAGAGAGAAAGGCAGTTACAGAAAGGAGATTATGTAACGAAAGCCAAGACCTGCTATATTTGTCTCTGGGGCCTTTACCTGTGATCTCCTCAAAGACAGCATGGAAGCCGTCAAAATTCTTGGAGCCATCAGAGTGGAAGAGGACATGGAGGGAGGAGCCCGTGCTCCGGATGGGAGCTGGCCGCTCATTGCCACAGAAACGCCTGATGATCGGGCTGTCCCTGCTGTCCCCGTCACGGACCTCGACATAGTCATACTGGCACATGTAGTCAAACTCCAGGCTCAACATACCAAACCTGTGGGGGCAGAGGGTGACAGAAGCAACAGGTGGGCCCTGGGCTGTCCTGAGATCCTGGGGCACGTTCAAGGTCAAAGGATGACTTCATGGAGATGAACTCTGATTTAGGAAATAGACAATAAGCAAAGAGACCAAAACACAAGGTGGTTCCAGAAAGAGTTAAATGCTATGAATAAAACCAGACAAGGGGATAAAGTGACCGGGGAGGGTAAGTTTCTAACACAATGTGGTCCTCCCCAAGGTCCTGATCTCTGGGCAGAGATTTAAATAATGCAGAAAAGCCAGATCTGTGAAGATCATGGATAAGAATGGTCCAGGCAGGGGAATTTGTATGAGCAAAGGCCCTGGAGCCTTTGAACTTAGTGTGTTTGAGGAACTGAAAGAAAGTCAAGAGTGCTGCATGACAGTAAATAAAGGGGAGAGTAGTAAGAACTGAGGTCAGTGGGAGAGCTGGAGCCGGATCTTGCATGGTGAGAAGTTCAGATTTTCTTTTTTTTTTTTTATTGGACATTTTTAATGCACACCTTAATGTGATTCATTCTGACATGCTTTTCATTGTGGCATTTACATATATGCATTTTGATGTACATTATTCATATAGGTGCCCCCTTAAGTTCAGATTTTCTTGTGGACCTAGTAGGAACCCACTGGAAGGTTTCAAAAGGAGAATAATGACTGGATTTAGGATTTTTAAAGAACCACTGAAGCCACTGGAAAGGGAGGAAATTGCAGAGCTTGCAAAAGTGGAACCAGGGAAGCAAGTTAGAAACCAAGATGGTGTCCCAGTAAGACACAGTGGTGGCATACTATAGAATGGTGGCAGTAGAATGGGGGCACAGGGATGTGAGTGCCTTTGAGATTATTTTGGTCATGGTGGGGGTGGTGGTAGTGGTGGTGGTAGTGGTGGTAGGTGCTCTTAAGTCAGGTCCAGCTCATAGTTGATCCCTCACAGGGTTTTCGATGGCTGATTATTTCGGGATTGTTTCTGGAATGGGCTTCCACGTTCTCCTCCAATTTTTGCAGTCCTGGGGATCAAACTCAGGGCTTCAGAGAGCACAGATCCACAGTCTACCACCTGAGCTAAACCCCAGAGGTTATTTCACAGGCAAGAAAATAGATTTTGTGGTAGCTTGGATGTGTTTGTTAGGAGATAGAAAGGAGGCTCAGGGACAACTGTTGAACTTTTGGACTAAACATTGTGCAGATGCATCCAAGTGTTTCCATCATTATGGTTACCCCAGCTGGGAGGGCCAGGTTTAAGTTGTTGCTGTTGTTGTTGTTGTTGTTGTTGTCAGGTGCAGTCGAGTCGGTATCTGACTCATAGTGATACTATGTACAACAGATGAAACAGTATTGTTAGTGCTTCTCTGCTGTTCATAGGGTTTTCAATGGCTGATTGTGTTTTAGAAGTGCATTGCCCAGTCCTTCTCCCAAGCCTACAGCACCTGGTGTTCCCAGGTGGTCTTCCATCCAATTACTAACCAGGCCCGACCCTGCTTAGCTTCCAAGATCTAATGGAATCAGATGCCACAGTGGTACAGCTGCAGGTCCAGGTTTAAGTAGGTGGAAAGAAATTACATATTTCCATGTCTCCCTAGGACCCTTTCCTGGGCAGGTCAGATACTTCTCAATTCTCCATTATTTTATTTTGGGGGATTTCTTTTTGCATCTTGGATCTTAGAGAAGGTCTTCAGAGGCTCTTGGGTGATCATTTATCTTGGTCCCTGAGCTGCTGAAATATTAACATACAGCACTGAACACCTGCCTTGTCATCCCCAGCAGACCCAGCCCCTAGTGCATTAAGGGAAGAATGTGGCCCTTCACTTGCTCCTTGAGCCAGCCTTCCTCGAGGACAGCACCACCACTGAGCCTCACTCCCCACCCCAGGACCTCAATGGGACACCACCTATCAAGGCCAATTTTGATGAAGAAGATTGAGAAGGGGACCTGTTTTGCTCAATCTTTCCAATTTCAGGTACCACATTGCTCCTCCTGAAGGACAGGGAGGCTTTTAAGAAGTCAGCTGACATATGGAACGTTGGGGTGATTTGATCCACTAAGAAAATACTTATTAAAATCTTGTACTCTAGGGGGTCAGGGATCTCAATCACTTCCATCCTCTCCACTGGTTAGAGAAGGAGAATGGCCCTAGAAATAATAGCAGTGCTAGGGCCACTGCTCCCCAGAGAAGAAAAATGATGGTGTCTTCCAGGAGAGAAAACTACACTAGAGTGAAGAATAAATGTTGGTGGTTCCCACTTGCTCACTAGGATCCAGGGTCCTCCATCCTACTATGGTTTATGGCGTCAGTACCCTTCATTCTGGTACCAGCACCTTACCTCAATTGAATGATAAACCCAGGTTTGGCATGAATGGTCCATTCACAGTGAGCATTTAAGGGGTAGCTCTCCAACAAAATCTGACCCTTCGAGGCTCGAAGAACCTGGCCACATCCTGAGAAGAGAAGAAAAGATTGGGACATGGAAATTGGAATCAACACAAAACACATGGGAGAAGGTCAAAGAGAATTGAATTCATCCCACACGACTGAACACAGAACAAAGTGGGGAAAGGGAGAAGGAAGTTAGTATTTCTTAAGCACCTGGCAATGTGGTAGGCAATTTGCATAAATTAATTCATTTAATCCACCCAACAGCTTGGGAAGGGAAATGGTGTCATCCCAGTTTTCTGCCTGGGAAAACAGATAATCAGAGAGTTGAATAAACACCTTGTCTATTCACTAAGTGACAGAGACTCAAATATAACCATCTGAATATAATGTCCAAGCCATTCTGTCTTCCTGCTTCTCCAAGGTTCCATATGACAACGTACTGTCTCCACTTTAAAAGGCTCAGAAAGTATACTTTCTCCACAGCTCTCCTATCATCCAATTAGAAAATTTCTGTGGGAATTTGTTCTACAACTAATATGTATTTGTTTTGTGACCAATTATGTGACAAATGCCTTTTTTTTTTTTTTTTACAGAGTCTCACTAAATAACCCAGACTGGCCTTGAACTCTTGATCCTGTTGCCTCTGCCTCTTGAGTACTGGAATTACAGGTGTGTGCCACCATGTCTGGCTATAAATGCCTATTTAATTCATGATACATCTTGCTTGTTGTTAGATGCCATCGAGTCAGCGTCCGATTCACAGCAACCCTCCGTACAACAGGTGAACCCCTATGGTCAGTGCTTCTCTGCTATTCATAAGGTTTTCAATTATTGATTGTTTTTGCAAGTGGGTTCCCAGGTCCTTCTCCAAAGTCTACAGCACCTGGTGCTCCCAGGTGGTCTCCCATCCAAATACTAACCAAGCCCAACCCTGCTTAGTTTCCAAGATCTGACAGGCTCAGACACCACAGTGGTACTGCTGCAGAATGCATGACAGTAGAAGGGAGAAATGATCTACAATCAATTGGACTGGATTAATGGTTTTCAATTTTTTTCTTGCCCCTAAGTCTTTTTGCTCAAACTCTTATGAAGATTGACAACAGAAAAAATAAAAATGGAAAACATGGATCAAAGGGGTGCTCCTGGCTGAAACAGAAGCAGAGGGCCTAAACTCCCTAACCTCATTCTCCTTGGTCCCTGAATAACCTCCAAAGAAATCCCTAAGGTTGGAAAAGCACTAGAACGTCTTGAAATTGTATCATATTTTCTGGTGTTAAGGTGCACCCTATTTTTGCAAACAACTTTGAGGGAAACATACTGAAGTGATTTTATAGAAAAATTTATTTGATCCGTGTGAATAAATTATATTCCTTACCTCGGGTTGGTAAACTATCATCTAATGCGCCAAAGCGAGCCTTCTGCCTGTTTTGGTAAATAAAGTTTTATTGGGCTAGGGGTGGTGGCACATGCCTGTAATCCTAGCACTTGGAAGGCTGAGGCAGGAGAATCATGAGTTCAAGGCCAGCTCAGGTCATATGGCCAGATCCTCTCTTAAAAAACAAAGGTTTCCTGGCACACAACCACACCCATGCATTTCTGTATTGTGGATGGCTACTTTTGCACTGAAGCAGCAGAATTGAGCAGTTGTGAGGAGACAGTAGGATCCATAAAAATGAAGATATTTACTATCTAAACATTTACAGAAAAAGTTTATCTATAGAAAATCCATACTGACATCATAAACTCTGGATAAACCCTCTGAAAAGTATAAAATCCCATAGCTAAAAAGAAAAATATTAAGATCCATGGATATGTTTCCATAGCAAGATGACAACAGAAATATGTCCAAAATCTCCTTTGAACAACCCATGTATGCCAAAGCTTGGTACTTTTGTGAAAACTACTGTTATGCTGCACTGCAGCTGCCCACTCTTCCCATGGGAAGCACCATTTACTGCTTTCTACCAGGGTTCTTGTCTCACTCTGGCCCACTCTCTCTCCCTGGCCTCCTGCAACCATCCTTGAAACCCAACATTCTATCATCCACACAACAGCCAAAACTACTGTAATAAATCAAATGGCACCATTCCCTTGACTCAAGCCTTGTCTCCTGTGTGACCACCTTCTTACAGCATACTTGGCCCAGCCTTGCTGATGACCCAGACAAACTCTCTGCCCGATCTTGATACTACATATCTACTTGTTCATTCTGCTCTTGCCCCACCAGTCTCCTTTCTGGTCCAAATTCCAGACCATGAAGTTTCCCCTTGATGTAGCAGGCTGATCTTCCACATCTCCTTCCTTTGGAAATTAAGCTCAACTGCCACTTCTTCACCCCCATGTGTCTGTCAGCTTGTTGTGCCTTAGGGGTTTGCATGTTGCTATGAGGCTGAAAGCTATGCCACTGGTATTTCAGATACCAACAGAGCCACCCATGGTAGACAGATTTCAGCTGAGCTTCCAGACCAAGAAAATCTAGGGAGAAGGACCCAGTAGCCCACTCCTGAAGCAATTAGCTATTAAAAACCCTCTGAATGGCAGAGAATCACTGCCAAATATAGTTCCAGAAAATGAGCCCCCCAGGCTGGCAGGCATTCAAGAGACAACTGGGGAACAGTTGCCTCCTCAAAGTAGCATGGACCTTAATGATGGGAATGGAGTAAAGCCCCTGGGACCTCCATTTGCTGATGTGACATGACTCAAAATGAGAAGAAACATAGTGGCTGCAACAATGGGCTCAAACATCAAAAGATCCTGTGCACAGCACAGTGTTGGGAAGTGTTCCATTCTGTGCTTCAAGTCACTATGAGTCAATCCATCTTAACAGCCACATCTCCAATAGGCCACATCTCCAATAGGCCTTCTTTTTCCCTCCAGATGAAGTTGTTGTTGTTATTAGCTGCTGTCAAGTCATGTCCAACTCATAATGACCCTCATAGGGTTTTCAAAGACTGACTGTTGCAGGATTGCCTTGGGAGTGGATTGCCACATCCTTCTCCCACTTTGCGGTGCTGGGAATCGAACTCAGGACCTCAGAGACTGCAAAGCAGCGCTCTACCAACTGAGCTAAATCCCAGCCCTCCAGATGAAGTAGTTCCTCCCACTTCTACAGCCATAATCCTGACTCAGTTTTGTTTTCTTCATCACTAGTTCAACACACATCACCTGTTGAAATTATTTGAGGTCATTTTCTTGCCACATATGGTAGAGCTGAGACCTTTCCCAGCTTGTACACCTAGAATGGTGCTTGGTATATAACATGCACTCAATAAATATTTGTTGAATGAATGAATGATGATATTATTATTATAAGCCAGGAACTTGTTAAAAGCTTCACAAATCTAATTTAGTCCTCATGAGAAATGTAGGGAAATGACGTTCTTGTCTGTACTCCCCCAATGCAAAACACTACCAGAGAAATTAAGTAAATTTCCCAAGCTCAAATGGTCAACAAGTCAGAAGACTCAGTAAATCACTGTCCTACTTTTAAAGTTTAGGATAGAAACATCAGAGACTGACTGTCCTTGGTCTGAAACTCAAGATGTATCCTCACCAGCAGTGCAGCCTGAGGCAAGTTACTTTACCTCCCAGAACCTCAGTAAACCTGAGTTAGATGTAAATAAAATGGTGCCCACTTCAGATGAAGTAGGCTTCAATCAAAGTATGAGGCTTCTAGCCGGGCGCAGTGGCACATGCCTGTAATCCCAGCGGCTTGGGAGGCAGATGCAGGAGGATGGAAAGTTCGAGACCAGAGGCAGTCTGTGTAACTTAGTGAGACCCTGTCTCAAAAAGTAAAAAAATGGGCTGAGGGTGTAGCTCAGTGGTCCAACACTTGCAGAACATGCAAGCATGAGGCCCTGGGTTCAACCCCCAATACCAAAAAAAAAAAAAAAAAAAAAAAGCATGAGGCTTCAATCAAAGTATGCATCGAAAACCTGCAGCAGAAAAATCAGCAAATGTCAGCTGTCATTATGGGATGGCAGGTGGGTTTGAACTTGGCTAGACCTACTCTCAGTGCAGGTCTTAGCTGGTACACTAAACGGTCTTAGGAGCTACCTGGCCCAGCCCTTCCCCACGCCATGATGAAACCACAGGATTTCTTCCTCCTCTTTCTATAAATGAGAAGTGAAATTTTTGTGCCGCCCCCACCTTTGGAAGCACACATTCCTCCTTCCTGCACACCTCACACTTTTTGTCGCTCACATCTGCCCATCTGCTGCAGGGCTACGGAAGTGCTGCACTGGGTGTGAGAGACAGAAAAAGAAGCCTTCCTGCACAGCCCCAGCCCCTCGGGGACTGGCAGCCCTCCAGCCTGCGAGGTGTTAAATTCCAACCTCCTGGGAGCCCCAGTGGGAACCAGCAGCAAACGCTTCCAGGCTGCTTCCGGTTCCTTTCCTCCCTATGGAAGCTGGAATCAAACATTCCAGTCCCTCCCCAAATCCAAGAGGAGCCAGGCACCTCCCCATTCCGCTCTCCTTAGCAAGTGCTCTGGGGCTTGCCTGGGTCCCAGGGTTTCAGGAAGCCTTTAAAGGGCTTGGAGCCCCCAGCCCCACCCAGGTGCTGGCCTGGCCACTTGAAATGCTGGACCATTTGATCCTGCAGGCCCAGGCCTGTCCTTCACAACAGGAGCCTGACAGTGGCACAGGCCTTTAATCCCAGAGGCTCTAGAAGCAGAGTCAGGAGGATCACAAGCTCGAGGCCAGGGGCAGCCTGCATAATTAACAAGATCCTGCTCTCAAACAAAGTAAAAATTGGGCTGGGGTGCAGCTCAATAGGTGAGCGCTTGCAAAAAGCATGCATGAGGCCCCAAGCTCAACTCCCCAGGACCGGAGGGTAGGGGGAAGAAGAAGGAGGAGGAGGAGGAAGAGGAAGAAGAGGAAGAGGAAAAAGAAAAGAAGAGGAAGAGGAAGGGGAAGGGGAAGGAGAAGGGGGAGGAGGAGGAGGAGGAGGAAGAGGAGGAGGAGAAGGAGAAGCAGCAGCAGCAGCAGCAGCAGCAGCAGAAGCAGCCAAAGCCAGGATTCCAAAACACACACAAGGGCTCAGCACTTCATCATGTTGTTCCGTCTTACTCTGAAGGGGAGGGCAGACTTGGCCCCAAGATGGGGAACAACCTCCAACCAACCAAAGACAAAGAGGCCATTCCGTAGAAGCATGCTCGCAGGAAGGCGTCTTAGGCAGAAAGGAAGGGGAGAAGGGAGTCCCGCTCCCTCCTCCCAAGGGACTCCTGCAGCTCCCTTCCCACTCCTGCCTCTACTCGTGGAGCTGGCAGGCCTGGGCACAGAGACAGGACTCAGGACACCTCCCTGTCCAGGGCAGAACAGTGAACACAGCCAGTGTCCCTGCCAAGGAAGTGCCACTGGCCAACCAGGCAGGTGGTCCTGAGTTGAAAGACCAGAGCAGGCGAAGGGCCTAGAAGACGTGCTTGGATTCCCTAACAAGGTCTTGCTGCAGGGGTTAGGGTGTGTGTGTGTGTGTGTGTGTGTGTGTGTGTGTGTGTGTGTGTGTGTGTGTGTGTGGCATGAGATGGAGAAGGGAAGGGGTGAGAGGGTAAAGTCAGACCAGCCCCTTGGCTCTGAAATCCTGGACGCATCTCCCACCCTTCCCCACTGGCCTGGGCCCACACGGGGATAGCTGGACAGAGCCAGCTTCTACAGAGTTGAAAGGAAATCTTCATCCATTTCTACACGAATAAGACAGTTGGAAGGGTCCCAAGAAAAATGAGCACTCCCAGCATTCACACAAGAGTCTTGTCATCTCCACCATTGGGGTGGAGAGGGAAAGGCAGAAGAGAGAGGACACACTTCTGAGAAGTGGCTCGGTTTTGTTTTTCTTCAGTCTTTCCTCTTGGAAAGAAAAGAAGGACTTAAAAAAAAATCAGACAGAGAGAAGAATTTGCATTTTCTTTCCTCTTTCAGAGTTGTCCCAGGAGGCGGCCTAGACTCAGTCTTTGAAGCCGGACTGGGTCTGAATTCCGGTTCAGGCATTTCCTAGCTGTCTAACCCTAGATGAGTTCACTGCATTTTCTGAGCCAAAGTTTTTCATTTGGAGATGAGAATAATAGTAGTAGCCACCATCATGGTTTCTCTCATCTGCTTTTTAAAGGATGAAATGGGATACTGCTCGTAATGTACTTAGCATGGTGTCTGGCTCCAAAAATTTCTTAGTAAATAGCAGCAAATACTATTATTTTTCTTGAGTCTTGCCTAAAGCAAAGACATTGACTATTTTGGCAAAGAATAACAGAAGACAGCCCAGGTTCTGACCCTCTGCTCCAGAGCTCATGAGAACAGAGCTCATCTCTGGCTAGAACCCTAAACTCACCAAGCGCAGTAGGGCCGACTGAGCTGGCAGAGCCACGTCCTGAATGGGTGACATGCAAATTGTCCCATGCACCAGGCCACAAGTGGAAAAGAAGCTTGCACCTTCCACAAGGTTTGGGCCAGTCTACCCTGACCTGCCCGGTCCTCAGACAAGTCCTCAGAGCCACAGCCTCAAGTGTCTCCAAGAGGTGGCTCAGTAGAGAGTGCGAGACATGGCTCTGGGGCCAAGCTTCTGAATTCACATCTCGGCCCTGCCACTGCGAATCTGTGTGGCAACAGGAGACTTTTTAGCCCCACTGTGCCTCAGTGTCTTCATCTGTAAAATGACTCTGATGAGGGTAACAATGAGGATTAAATGAGTGGGTGCATGAAGGTGCTCAAAACAATGCCCGGTTCTTAGAAAGTGCCAAGTAGTGGCTTTGATCAGGGGCTCAGATCTTCATCAAGAATAGCTAGAATCCAGGAGCGACTTCACAGCTCACCTATGATTTGATGTAAAACCTCGCTGAATCTGACACTTTATAATGATTGCTGAGTGAATTGTTTTCCTCTCCTATGACATAGTTCTATAAGAGCAGAGACATTGCCTTGTGCATACCTTTGTTGTTGTTGTTAAGTGCCGTCAAGTCGGTATCCAACTCATAGCGATCCTCATAGGGTTATCAATGGCTGACTGTTTCAGGATTGCCTTCGGAGGGGATTGCCAGGGCCTTCTCCCATTTTTGCAGTGCTGGGAATTGAACTCCGGGCCTCAGAGACTGCAGCACAGTGCTCTACCAACTGAGCTAAATCCCAGCCCATACCTTTAGAGGCATCAAATAGGTGCCCAATTAATTTTTAACTGAATGAATGACTGTACTAAATAATTAAACATCTCCCAGTCTAATCAAGCCATTTTAAAGCCCGTCTTCCTTATACAAAATGGCCCATCCACACACCCACATCAAATAAACAACAACAAAAGGCTCATTTCCTGGCTTGAGTTTAGTAGTAAGAATAGCATTAACCATCTACTAAGCATTTACTATAGTCTAGACTCCATATTGAAGGTTGTAAATCAGCGGTTCATTTAGCTCTCACAAAAACCCTCTAAGGGCCACTGATATTATCCTCCTCTTGTAATGAGAAATTAAGGTTTAGAAAGATTAACTTCATCAAAAATCATGGCCTTTAATCCATGACTTAAAAAGTCATGGAAGGAGTAGAGATTCAAATCCAGGTTCTATTGGAGCCAAGCTCAGGCTGCTCACCACCACATCATACCCTCCCCATTTTGGACTCAATTCAGTGTTGTTCATTTCCTGGAAATGTCAGTACACACAAAAGCTACATCAGGATGAGCCACTTTCCAATGATTCCACAGCAAGATAGCTCTCTTTCTCTCTCTCTCCTCTTCCCTCTCTCCTTCCCCTTTCAAATTCGCTCTCCATCATTCCTGGTTATGCTTCAGGTATCAGCCTGCACAAATCATCTTCTCTGATACTCTAGCCCCTCAAACATTTTCAGGCATGGCTTACAGCCAGTTCCTTTCCTCCTCTGCCTCGGTCCAAACCATGACTAAGAAGATAAACGTATTAAGGGCCTATAATCTCTCTCCACAAATCCCCTCTCATCTGGGTTGCTTTCCTAACCTTCTTAGATCCCCAATATCCTTCAGGGACTGAAAAGTTGGGAACATCGTGATGCTGGCTACAAGGATAGCATCCTGGTACCCCTGGATCCTCTCTCTTTCGGTAACTGAAGAGCTCATCCTCAGGGCCAAGTCAAAGAAACACCACTCCAAAGATCAGCAGTGGAAGTCAGCATGGTGGTTCCACTTGGCAAGTTAGATTCCCAGTTAAGAAGCTTTGAAGGAAGCCTTGATTTTGTCTTTAGATACGAGCACCAAAAATAGCCAGTGCCCAGTCCTCAGTTCTTAAGTACCACTCCCTACTGAAAGGAGCCCAGTGTCATGGAGAAACAGCTGGTTCCAGGACAAGTGAGAAGGAAAACAGAAAATATTTTGCAGAGCTAAGAAACTCACAAAATCCACACATACCTAGCAAAGGCTGGAAAATGATTGATTGATGGTATTGGCAAGGAAAAGATTCTTAAGATGTCCAACGAGCTTCTGGATTTTCTATGAAATGTTAGAAATAATAAGACTTCTTGGGGAATTTCACAGAAAGCACTATAGTGTTACCTTCTGATTCGATATCAGATTGACTACTATGGATTATAGTACCTGTTTATGCATGGGTGGGGCGGATACCTTGGAATGAAACTTGGTGATTAATGCATCTTTCGAACATTTGTACTTCCTATCTATTTGCATGCCTATTTGTACTTCATGTCATTTCATTTTGCTCCAAAATATTTTCAGAAATAAAATTAACTCTTTAGTTAGGGGGGGGGAAAGAAGCACAGGTGAACTTGAAATATTCCTGGGGGCAAATAAGTGAAGTGCTCAGAGAATAATGTGACAGAAGCAGCTTGAAGGGTCTTCACTGGCCAAATCTGGAGAAATTTAAGCATCAAAAAATAAAATTATGTTAACATCATGAAACATAGAAAATATTAAAAACTTGTGGGCCCATAGTGCAGAAAGAGAGAGGAAAAGTTAGATACTGGAAAAACATAATAATCAGTGAATCCAAATAAAGTATATGGATATATATTGCCCTTTCCATGGATTTGAGATTTTTTCAAATTACAAAGTTGAGAAAAGGAATGAGGAAAAAAAAGTTCTTTCCTGTGATAATAAAATACCAGTAGCTCCTCCTGTGGATATTTTGAGATCATTAAACCCTTACCTCTTGGGCAGGAAGATATGAATGAGTCTCCTCTCTGGGAGCTGGCCTCAGGCATTCTGTCCATTCTCCTGGACAACAGAATCTGTCAGCTATTTATGAATGAATCAGCCACATGAACTTTAAGGCTATCATGAAGTGAGTTCATGCTATCACAAATGCCATCAAGGACAGTGACTAATTCTGTTGCTTCTGCATTTGCTCAATGCTGGATGCTCTACAACTCGAACATAACCACTCGCATCCGTTCTGGCACTCTCCTGTCATTTCTCTGTCCTTCTAAGCCTTTATATGGTACTCAGGAAAAAAATTCCAGAGCCCAGCAAGAAGTCCTCCTCCTTCAGGATAAAGGACAGCCTGAAAGGATTGCTTGGGCGCCATCTACTGGGCAAATATTTGTACTGCCATGGGTCTACTGCTCACTGCTCCAGCCATGATCCAGCTGCCCAAATACTCAGCTCCCCCGAACACAGGAAAGCAGCACAGTTCCCAGCACCAGGCACCCAGTGGGCAGAGAGTGAAATGAATGACTTCTCAGCAGGAGTTCTCGTCACACTTATGTAGTTCCAATATGAAGTATAAGTGATAAGAACCTAATAATGTCATAGTGATGTTTTCTTAGGATCATCAACCTTGTTACCGTACATGGACTGAACACTTGCTAAGGACTCACTGTTACTTGGTGAGCAGCTCAGAGCTCCATAAGAAATATTGCGTAAGTACTGGTGGCTGTGATAACACATACTGCGTGGAATGAGGCTTTCAGAACAAGCAAAGTGGAATCGAGCAAGCACAACCAGATCAACACAAAAACAGAGCCAGAAATCTGACCTTTAATCTGGTTTGGGTGGGTTTGGTTTTGTTTTGTTTTGTTTTGTTTTTTGTTGTTATTGTTTTTGTTGTTATTTTTGTTTTGTTGTTGTTCTTGTTGTTGTTTTACTTCATACCATTGATTTCATTCCAAATTCTTGTTTTACTTTTTTGGTCTCTCCACTCCAAAGAGTGAGCTCTACCATGGCATGTAGAGCCTATCTGTCTGCATCCATTCAAGAAGTATTTTTTGAATTAATCTGAAGACAATGAATAAAGTCTCCCTGCTCTGCTTATCTAGTGACCATGACTGGTTGCCCTGAGCCAGTTCTGTTGTCCTTCAGAAGGCCTCATCCACCAGCAGCCCAACCAATCAGACTCCCTGTACAGCCAACTGTCCCACTGAGGCTCAACTCAAGATTCAATCAAAAGAGGATTTTTGGAAAGGTGTAAGCGTGGGGTTTCTCTGGGCAATACCATCCTTCTGTCTTGTTACCATGTGTCTTGATAGCCTCCTGCATGTAGATAGTCTCCCCCGCCTCTCCCCTGTCATGCAGTGACTGGAGTATTCTTTAGGAGATGTCTGTGCTCCTCCCCTTTGGGATGACAGGCACTTGCCTACTTTGCTGACTTGCAGCTTAGCCATGTGACTTCTTTTGGCCAGTGGAATGTGAGTAAAGGTGATGTGAGCAACATGGGCTCTGTGTCTGGTTTGGCCTCTTGAGCTCCTGGAACCTACCCTGAGTGGAGAAGGCCCCATGTAGCTGCTGCCCTTCTGCTCGAGCCTGCAGTCTGGAGCTCAGCCCAGGCCAGCATGAGAAGTACATTCTCACCACCACATCTGGAGGCTTCAACTAAAGAGGTTCTACTCCCTAGCCACAACACTCCTTCCACCCACATGCTCCATTGCTTCACTACACTGAGCCAGATCTCCCACCTCATTATACCTTGAGTCCTTACTCTCCCTCTATCAGGTTCTTTCTGGTTTTATGTCCTTCCCAACCAGGGCCCCTGGTCAGCCATGTCTTAGCCAACTGTTGGATCAACCAAATGGCTGGTGTTATTCACCTCTGTTCCCACACTGTTGGAGAGCATTGCCCAAGTGTCACAACTGACAATATCACTTAGATAGGTATTCCAGCTGCAACTGGGTGCTACCATGCTTGGACATGCCTTAATATATGGGATGGTTAATCTTGATTGTCAGCTCTGTTAGATTGAGGAGCACCTAGGAGAGTAGTAAAGCACACCTCTGGGTCTACCTGTGAGGGCATTTCTAGAGAGTATTAAATAAGGGTCAGGGGGAGACATGCTGTGAGTGCAGGCAACACTATCCAATAGGCTGGGAGCCCAGTTGGAATAAAAGGAGAAGAAAGAGGAAGCCCGTCAGCACAGGCATTTTCTCTCTCTGCTTCCTGGCTGCCATAACGTGAGCTCCTCTGCCCCACCATACTCTTTCCATGATGATGCACTAAAATCTCTCAAACCATGAGCCAGAATAAATCTCTGCTCCCTTGCGTTGTTTTCCTCAGGTATTTGTTACAGCAATGGAAAGTCTAACAACATATCACTAATGTTGTTTTGCTGTCAAGTCGTGTCCGACTCATAGCAACCCTAGTGGTGCCTTTTCTTGCTCTCTACATGGCTGTGCTAAACCTTTGGGATTCCCAAGACCCAGCCTCATTCCATTCAACTCTCAGCAGAGATCTTACTTCCTACTTTCCAGAGAAAATAGAGCTATTAGAGAGGATATCTCTAGTAGGAGTTGGGATCTGGACTTGCATAGACTTTCATTTCCTTGGGCTCTATTCCTTAGTCTGTGGCCTCAGGCAAGTTATTTCTCACCTCTGAGCCTCAGTTTCATCATCTATAACATGGGAGTACAGATTTCACAGGGCAATTGCACAGATAAAACAGGGCATTGCACACACGGCAGTTAGCACAGTTCCTACCATCTAATAACTAACAACTGGATATAAGCGACCCAGAAACAATTCTCTCCTTCTAATCTCAGCCTGGCCTGCAGCTACCACTGTGGCATCCGATCCTATCAGATCTTGGAAGCTAAGCAGGTCAGACCTGGTTAGTACTTGGATGGGAGACCACCTGGGAACACCAGGTGTTGTGGGCTTGGGAGAAGGACCCAACAACCCAGTCCCAAAAATCAATCTGCCATCAAGAACCCTATGAATAGCAGAGAAGCACTGACAATAGTGTTTTGCGAGTACATAGGGTCGCTATGAGTTGGACACTGACTCAGTGGCACCTAACAAAAACAACAACAATCCCAGCCTAGGACACAAGTAGGAAACTCCTTTTTCTTTAACTCTGACCTTGGTTCTTGGTCTCACTCCCTCGTGGCTTCAAATATGTCTACTCATCTCTTCAGCCTGTCCTACTGACCCTTTCCTCACATCACCTCACAAACCTGTGTCTTTCCCACCTGAGTCTATGCTTTTCTGCAGCAGTTTATTCTTATCAGTGTCCAGCTTATCTATCTCAGCCCTGCTTTATACTTTAAAATTTTTTAAAGATTATTGGGCCAGCGTGGTGTAATCCCAGCGACTCAGGAGGCGGAGGCAGGAGGATCGCAAGTTCAAGACCAGAAGCAGTCTGCGTAAATTAGTTAAAACCTGTCTCAAAAAGTAAAAAA
>VMDO01005445.1:48607-111952 GCA_007922755.1 Pedetes capensis | reverse complement strand
GAAGATAAGAATGAGGTCAATATAAATGGACTAGAAATCGCATGTAATTGTTCTAACAAGATAGAAACAAAGACCACTACAGGAAAAGTTTCTATCTTAAACAGAAATGGAACCCAAGGACATATAGAAAAATACTATATAGTAAAAGATAGAGAAGACTTGGATGGGAAACTTAGATGGGAAGGGGGGGAGGGGGGAACAGAGGAGAGTAAGGGGTAACCTATATGAATAATGCTTATCAAATTGCATATATGAAAATTGTCACAACGAAAAGCATGTCAAAATGAATCACATTATGATGTACATTAAAAATTTCTAATAAAAAAAAAGGAAAAAACAAAACAAACAAAAAACCCTATGAGGGTCACTATGAGTCGGATACCGACCTGACGGCACCTAACAACAACAACATTTCTGCACATATTTTTACATTTTTAAATGCATAAAATGACAATATACAGCATTTATGCATTATTTGAAGTTTTATATAAATGGACTATGTTGATGTGTTCTTTGTCCATTCTCTTTTATTTTAAATGTTTCTGAGATTGATCTATATTGAGATATGTATATTTATTCATTCTAATTGTGTACAATATTTCATTGTACACAATTGTACGCATATGCTGTAATTTATTTACTCAGGTTTTAGTGAATGGCTGGACATTTGTGCTGATTCTAATTTTCCCTGTAACAAACAATGCTGTAAAGAACTTTCTTACACATGTTTCTTTGTATAGATGTGTGAGAATTTCTTAAGAATACACATTGCTGTATCTGAAATTGTTGAGTTATACCTGTAGCCATAGCCATAGCCCTGTGGCATCTGATCCCGTCAGATCTCAGAAGCTAAGCGGGATCGGGTCTGGTTAGTACTTGGATGGGAGACCTCCTGGGAACACCAGGTGCTGTAGGCTTGGAGACAGACCCAGCAACCCACTCCCAAAAATCAATCTGCCATTGCAAACCCTATGAACAGCACAGAAGCACTGACAATAGTGTTTCGCCTATTGTATGCAGGGTCACTATGAGTCAGATACCGACTTGATGGCACCCAACAACAACAAAATAGGTATGCACATCTATGATTTACCAGATATTATAAATTGTTCTCCAGGATGGTTGTACTATATCCATACTCTTACAACTCTGTTCCCAAAGTATCACATTCTTGCCAACCACAGTTTGGTCTGGATTCTTTTATGGGTGAGAAACAGCATAAATATGTACACACATTTTCATTCCTCTGAGTTTCTCTTCATGTGTTTTTAATCCTCCTATTTCCCTGTCACTTCTTTTCTTCACTGTTATGGTTGTGTTTTTTCTAGCGGATTGGTCCTTCTCTTCCCTACTGATGTGTAAATGTTCAACACTGTCTGGACTCCATGTCTTTCTAGCTAAATATTTTTTATAATGTCAATTTTTAGTTTTTGATAGCAATTTCAATTAGTTTGTAGTGTCCTTTGCTGTACAGATATTATGAATTTTAACACAGGTAAATTCAGCAATCTTTCATGCTTTTAACTTTTCAAGATCTTAAGATTTTCCTCTTATTTTTACTCTAAAAGTTTTAAGTTTGCATTGTCATATTTAAGCTTTAAATCCACTTCCTCAGCATCTGATTTGTAAGTATGGTGTGAGGTAGAGCTCAAAATTTATTTTCTTCTATATAGATTACGCATTTTTCCCAGCATCATTTATGGAGTAGCCCATCCTTTTCCTACAGACTTATAATGCTATTTCTGTTATTTATCAAGTCTCCAGATATGGACTGTTCTATTTCTGAGGTTTCAATTCTATAGCATTGGTCAATTTTTCTATCTATATCAATACTACAATGTTTTCAGCTTTATAATATATCTTACTACATGGCAGCAAATTCTCCACCCTGTTCCTTACTTTATTTTGATTGGTTTTATTTTTCCATATGAATTTTCAGATTACTTTGTCAAGTTACATGAAAAGAAATGTTGAGATTTTTAATAGAATTATAGTGAATTTATAGGTTAATTTGGGAAGAACTGATATCATCACAAAATTCTAACTTCCATCTATGGAAATGGCTCCTCTCTCCACTTATTTAAGTCTTTTTTTATGTTTTCCAGTTGTTCCATAGTTTTTTTCCCATATAAACTGTATACATTGTATACAGTTACATTTATTCCTAGATTTCTCATAGTTTTTACTGAAATTGTGTTAACTTTCACAAATTACTTTTTCCAGTTGATTGATGGTGGTGCTGAGTGCCCAATTGGTTATATTGAACCTATACTCACTAATGGGGCTGGGATTTAGCTCAGGTGGTAGAGCATGGCTCTGCAGTCTCTGAGGTCCCGAGTTCGATTCCCAGCACCACAAAAACAGGAGAAGGAGGTGGCAACCCACTCCAGAGGCAATCTCGAAACAATCAGCCATTGAAAACCCTATGAGGGTCGCTATGAGTTGGACACGACTTGTGGCACCTAACAACATATTCACTAATATTGTTGTGCTCACTCATTAATTCTAAAAGTTTCCCTGTAGATTTTCTTGGATTACCTATATAGACAACAATATAAACTGGAAAATAATTTCATATCTGTTTTCCTTCCTCCTTCTATTTCTCCTGTTCATCTCTCTGCACTAAACTCTGGGCAACTTCCTTAGCTCTAAATTTATATTCATTTAATTACCTCCCTAGCTGTATTAATGTGCTATTTGACTCCTACATTGAGATTTTAATCTCAATGGCTATATTTTTATTTCTAGAGTTCTGATTTGGTCCTTTTCCAAAGTTGTCTCATCTTTTTCTCATATTTTTATTTCCTTCATTTATATCATTAGTTCTTACATTCATTCTCCTTTTATCATCTCTGCCCAGCAGTTCTGCCACGTGATATTTTTAAGGGGTCAAGCCTGATTATGGGGGGCTTGAGTTTAGCTCAGTTGATAGAGTGCTGCTCTGTGGGCTCTGAGGCCCTGGGTTTGATTCCCAGCACTGCAGATGTGGGAGAAGGACCTGGCAGCCCACTCTTGAAACAATCCACCATTGAAACCCCTATGAATAGCAGAGACGCACTGGCATGGCACAGTATTGGGGGAGGGTTTTGTTCTGTTTTACATAGGGTTGCTATGAGTTGGACCCAATTCTACTGCACCTAACAATAATAAGAAGCTTGATTATGTGTGAATGTGGGTGTGCATCTGCTGACTCTTTGTTTGATTTGTAAATTTGGGGAATGCAACTTGGCCTGGGTTAAAGATGTGTCCTTCCAGAGAAGTTTTTTGTTTGTCTTTTTCAGGAGTCCCAACATATCATTCCAGGATCACTTTATATATTAATTTTTCAGGCACAGGCTCCAGGATCAGTCTAAATTCCAACCTAAATCTATATAAGTCCAAATCCATAGTCACACACTTTCAGGAATTCTTTTTCTTCCCTCTCTAGCTCTACAACAGGCTTCTTCATCATTTCCTAGTGTCAGTGTGTAGGTTTTTCTGGTTTGTTATTTCACTGCATGTATGGTGATTCGTATGGTGTGAATGTCTCCTCCAAACTCATACTGAAAACTGATTGCCATTGTGATGGTCCTAAGAGGGAGGACACTGAGAGGCGATTAGGTCACGGTGCACAGCCCTCATGAATGGACTAAGACGGTCATTCTGAGACAGGGTTAGTTATAAAAGAGGAGAGTTTGGCCCCCTTTCCCCTGGGATCCCTTCTGCCATGTTATGTCACAACAGGAAGCCCCTCAACCAGGTGTGACCTCGATGTTGGACTGCTCAGCCTCAGGAACCATGAGCCAAGCAAAACTCCATTGTTTCTAATTCACCCTGTCTGTGGGATTCTGTGACAGGAGCAAGAAATGGGTGAAGGCAGTCGCCCTTTCCTGGGTTACTCAGTTCCAACTCCCAGTCCCTCTCTGCCAAGGCTGAGTGTCTTGTCTCTACATGTCATTAATATCCAGACCTCCAGATTACCCAAATCAGCACCTCACCCCTGGCCCAGGGCAACTACAGAATCTTGCCACATGACTACTGCTATAGCCCCCCCATGTATTTCATTAGTGTGTATTAATTGTGTAAACCATGGGCTTTCTGTGACATTTTCATACAAACTGCTGTGGTTTGTAAATGCCTCTTTGGTTTTGGCACTTGTGGACTTTTGTTACTTCCATGTACTAAGCTCCCCCATGTGTCTGTCAGTATGCCACGCTGTGGGGGCTTTCATGTTGTTGTGATGCTGAAAGCTATGCCACTGGTATTTCAGATATCAGCTGGGCCACCCATGGTGGACAGGTTTCAGCTGGGTTTCCAGACTAAGAAAGACTAGGGAGAAGGACCAGGCTGCCCACTCCCAAAACAATTAGCCATTGGAAACCCTACGAATGGCAGAGAAACACTGCCAGATATAGTGCTGGAAAATGATGCCTCCAGGTTGGAAGGCACTCAAAAGACAATGGGGGAAGAGCTTCCTGCTCAAAGTAGAGTCAACCTAATGACAGAAATGGAGTAAATCCCCAGGGACCTACATTTGCTGATGTGGCATGACTCAAAATGAGAAGGAACAACTGTAAACATCCATTAATAATTGGAATGTGGAATGTATGTAGTATGAATCTAGGAAAATTAGAAATCATCACGTTGGAAAGGGAGCACATAAACATTGATGTTCTAGGCATCAGTGAGCTAAAATGGACTGAAATGGGCCATTTTGAAACAGATAATGATATGGTCTACTATGCTGGAAATGACAGATTAAAGAGAAATGAGGTTGCATTTATCATAATAAAAGATAGCTCAAGATCTGTCCTGAAGTACAATGCTGTCAGTGATAGAATAATGTCCATATGCCTACAAGGAAGGCCAGTTATTATGACTATTATTCAAATTTACTCACCTACTACTAAGGCTACAAATGAAGACAGGGAAGATTTTTACCAGCTCCCAATTGAACATGCAATCAGGATGTATTGATAATTACTGGTGATTGGTATGCAAAAGTTGGAAACAAAGAAGAAGGCTCAGAAGTTAGAAAATATGGCCTTAGTGACAGAAACAATGCTGGAGATCATATGATAGAATTCTGTCAGACTAATGACCCTTTCATTCCAAATACATTTTTTCACCGATGTAAATGGTTACTATACAGATGGAATTCACTAGATGAAACACACAGGAACCAAATTGACTACATTTGTGGAAAGAGACAATAGAAAAACTCAATATCAAAAGTCAGAAAAAGACTAGGTGCTGATTGTGGATCAGACCATCAAATGTTCATACTCAGGTTCAAACTGAAACCAAAGAAAATTAGAACAAGTATATGAGAGCCAAGGTATGACCTTGAGTTTATCCTACCTGAGTTAAGAAACTACCCCAGGAACAGGTTTGATGCACTAGACATTAATGATTGAAGACCAGATGAGTTGTGGCATGACATCAAAGACATCATTCATGAGGAAAGCAAAGGTTATTAAAAAGATATCAAAAAAAGAAAAGACCAAATTACACATCAAAAGAGACTCTGAAACTTGCCCTTGAAAGTTGAGCAGCTACAGTAAAAGGATGTTAACGGACTAAATAGAAGATTTTAAAGGGCAGCTCAAGAAGACAAAATCAAATATTATAATGACATGTGCAAAGAGCTGGAGATATAAAAACAAAAGGAAAGAACACACTCTGTTTTTTCTCAAGCTTAAGGAATTGAAGAAAATAGTCAAACCTCAAGCTGCAATAGTGAAGCATTCTATAAGGAAAATATTTAATGATACAGGAAACATCAAAAGAAGATGGAAGGAATATACAGAATCATTATATCAAAAAGAACTGGTGGTTGACGAACCATTTCAAGAGGTTGCATACGATCAGGAACCAATGGTACTGAAGGAAGAAATGGAAGCTACCTTGAAGGAATTGGCAAAACACAAGGCTGCAGGTATTGATGGAATACCAATAGAGATGTTTCAACAAACAGATGCAGCACTGGAGGTGCTCACTTGTTTATGCGAAAAGATTTGGAAAACAGCTACCTGGGCAACTGACTGGAAAAGGTCCCTATTTTAGCCTATTTCCAAGAAAGGGGATCCAACTGAATGTGGAAATTATCGAACAATATCATTAATACCACACTCAAGTTAAATTTTGCTAAAGATCATTCAAAAATGACTGCAGTATTATCAGACAGGGAATTGCCAGAAATCAAGCCAGATTCAAGAGAGGGTATGGAACCAGAGACATCATTGCTGATGTCAGATGGATATTAGCTGAAAGCAGAGAATACCAAAAAGATGCCCATCTATATTTTATCAACTATGCAAAGGCATTTGACTGTGTGGATCATAACAAATTATGGACAACACTGTGAAGAATAGAAATACCAGAGCACTTAATTGTACTCATGAGGAATCTATACATGGAGCAAGAGGCAGTTGCTTGCACAGAACAAGGAAACACTGCTTGGTTTAAAGTCAAAAAGGGTGTGCATCAGGGCTATATCCTTTCACTGTACCTCTTCAACCTGTATGCTGAGCAAATAATCCAAGAAGCTGGACTTTATGAAGAAGAACACAGCATCATGATTGGAGGAAGACTCATTAACAACCTGTGTTATGCAGATGACACAACTCTGAAGAGAATTTGAAGCAGTTACTGATGAAGAACAAAGAATACAGCCTTCAGTATGGATTGCATCTCAACATCAACAAAACAAAAATCCTTACAACTGAGTCAATAAGCAACTTTATGATACATGGAGAAAAGATTGAGGTTGTCCAAGATTTTGCTTTACTGGGTTCTACAATCAACATCCGTGCAAGTGGCAGTCAAGAAATCAAAAGATGCATTGTATTCAGAAAAGCTGTTGCAAAAGACCTCCTTAAAATGCTGAAAAGTAAAGATGTCACATTGAAGATGAAGGTGCGCCTGACTCATGAGTGGTATTTTCAGTCACATCATATGGTTGTGAAAGCTGGACATTGAACAAGGGAGACAGAAGAAGAATTGATGCTTTTGAACTATGGTGCTGGAGATGTCTATTAATATACCATGGACTGCCAAAAGAACCAACAGATCTGTCCTAGAAGAAGTACAATCAGAGTGCTCCTTGGAAGTAAGGATACCTAGACAGAGTTTTATGTATTTTGGACATGTAGTCAGGAGGGACCAATCCCTGGAGAAGGACCTCATGTTTGGGAGAGTGGCAGGTCAAAAAAAGGAAAACCTTCAACTCGATGGATTGACACAGTGTCTGCAACAATGGGCTTAAACATAGATAAGACCATGTGCCTGACACAGAACCGGAAGTGTTTTGGTCTGCTGCACAAGAGTCTCTCTGAGTTGGAACTGACTTGATGGTATCTATCAACAATATGTACTTAGCTACACATTTAAAATAATATTTGCTTTTTAGTTGTCTTATCCTAGGATACTTTTCAGGTTATTTTGCCCATAATCATGCCAGGAATAAAAGTTTCATTTTACCTTTGTTACCTTTTAGCTTTGTTTCTGTGGTGGGCTAATCAGTCCAATCAATCAGTCTTTTTTATTGAATCTGTTTTTAGACATATGCTTAGAAAGAGCTTTTCTTACACTAAGATTAGTTATCCATTATTTTTGTGGTTTTGTTTCTTTACATTTAATGTTTGTTTGTTCATTTATTTGTATATTTGTTGTTTGTTGTACTTGGGGGCTGAACCCAGGGCCTCATGCATGCTTTGCAAGTGTTCTACCACTGGCTTCACTTCCAGCCCGTTTTTTACTTTTCATTTGTGAGACAGGGTCTTGTTAAGTCATGTAGGCTGCCTCTGGCCTCAAACTTGCCATCCTACTGCCTCTGCCTCCCAAGTTACTGGACTTATGGGCAGCTGCCACCATGCCAGTCTTACATTTAATATTTAAACCACTTAGACCATATTAAATTCAAGAAAATCAAAACCTTATGTACTAGCAATAAGTGGCTCGGCTTTAGCTAAGTTGGTAGAGCACTGCTCTACAGTCTCTGAGGTCCCGAGTTCAATTCCCAGTACCACAAAAATGGGAGAAGGACGTGGCAATCCACTCCCGAGGCAATCCAGAAACAATCAGCCATTGAAAACCCTATGAGGATCACTATGAGTTGGACATGACTCGATGGCACCTAGCAACAACAACAACTATCAATAAAGCTATCCAAACAGAACAAAACATAGTTGTAAACCAACTGTCTGTTGGTTTATAGCTGCCTGTTACCAATAACTAAGCCATAAGTTCAATACAACTGCCATTCAACCACAACTTGATGGTCCAGGTAAGTCACTAGTGCTCCGTCCAACCCAGTGGTCACAATCCAACAAGACCCTGCCAACCACCACCTGAAGACCACCCAGCACCCCAGCCAAGCCATGAGACCCCTGTAGGCTAAGATGTACCTTTCCCTCCGTTTGTGTGGGGAAGAAGGAAAGTGAAATCATAGCCACGTAGAGCTCAAATTAAAGAAAAACAAACAAACTGAATACATCCTGCACAAAACTGTCTACAGTCCTGGGTTTGGAAAGTAATAAGGAAGAAAATCCTCATAGCCCATAGTCGGGGGAACTTACCTTCCTGTGGGGGCCTCCTGGACAGCAGGGCCCGGGGCAGGGCGGGGCCTGCTGTGAGCGTGCTCAGACTGAATGGCCAGGGGGCCTCAGTGAGGATCCAGGAACCTTTTTGGTTTCAGAGGGTTCTTGCCAGTCCCGCCCAAGGACCCCCTGGAGAATGGCTGGCTTGTGTTTATCAGGACCGAGCCAACATGGCCTTATGCCTAGGACTACATGCCCTGCTCTACCCCAACAATGTCACCCCTCCTGTCTCGGCCTCAGTTTCCCCACATGTATAATGAAAAGGCAGGACTTGATTTGATCTCAAAAAAAAAAAAAATCAGAATTAGAATCTAGACATTCTGACTCCTAGGGTCCGTCTACTTAATAACAGCAGCAATACCTACAGTTCTCATTTATTTTGAGTGCTTATTGTTTATCAGACTCTAAGCCAAGCACATTACACACATTATCTTATTCAATCTTCATTAGTTTCCTACATGGTTGATATCGTCATACTAATTTTGTGTTTATTAAATTCAACAAATACTTATTGTGCCAATTACCAAGACTAAGTAATTTGTTTGATGTTAGTAAGAACTGAGTCAGAATTCAAATCTGGCTCTGCCTGATTTACTTACTACATCCATCCATCCATCCATCCATCTGTCCACCCATCCACCCACCCACCCACCCATCCATCCATCCATCCATCCACCCACCTATCCATCCCATGTACTTTCCTCCTCCCTCTGTTGTTGTTAGGTGCCTTGGGGTTGGTGTCAGCCTCATAGTGACCCTACACACAACATGCGAAACACTATCGTCAGTGCTTCTCTGCTATTTATAGGGTTTTTAAATCGCTGATTGTTTCTTGGGAGTGGGTTGCTGGGTCCATCTCCCAAACCTACAGCCCCTGGTGTTCCCAGGCGGTCTCCTATCCAAGTACTAACCAGGCCCGACCCTGCTTAGCTTCTGAGATCTGACGGGATTGGACACTACAAGGGTCCAGCTGCAGGCTTCCTCCTCCCTCTACTCACTGCAGACCCCATGTCTCCACACATCACAGTCTCACCTCCAAGTCACTTTTGTTTTTCAGCTTCTGGACCTCTTCAGAATCTGTTAAGCCAGACTCCTGCTGCCAATAACATCTCTCTGCTCCTTCAAAGCTAAGCCCGAGACTCACTCCCCTCTCCTAGACGCCTTCCTCCACACCCTCTACCCTCAGCAGACCCCTTGGTCCTCAGGACCCCCTCTGTCTCCCTTGGGGGCCGTGCCCCTCATGCCAGGGTACAGCCCTTACCAGGTTTCCAACCTGCAGCATCTCCTCGAACTCAGCGGTCATGTTATAGTGCTCCAGCGCCATGAAGAGCGTGTTGAGCACGATGCACAGGGTGATGGTGAGGTCGGCAAACGGGTCCATGACCACGAACTTCACCTTCTGCTTGATTGATGTCCAGAGCGGGCAGCACTCCCAGATCAGGCAGCGCTGTGCAAAGCGGGTCCAGCACGGTGGACACTGGCGGCGGGACTCCTCCAGCTCTGGGGGCAGCCAGGGCGTCAGCTGAGGCTACTGACTGACTCATTTGTCCAGTGTCATTCCAGAAAGGGCTCAGGACTTGCCCAGGAGCTGACAGCGTGCTCCAGGACAGTGGGACAGAGGGGTTCCGGGGAGGCCGGGGGAATCAGTGGCCTGTGTCCGGGGGATGAATGAGCCAAGCCAGAGGAAAAAAGCCTGAAGGACAGGCGAGAACAGTGACAGCTGGAGAGGACGGGGAAGTCTGGGTGTTCCAGGGATGGCTGAGGGCGCCTGGGGTGGGAACAGGGACAGTGTGGACAGCTGTGGGGACACTGACCTTCCAGGGCGCTGGTGAGGACGCTGACAGCGCTGAGGGCCCGCTGCCGTGCTCCCGGCTCCTCAAAGCCATCTGCGTGTGGAGCCTGGGGGGTCAGTATCGGAGGCCCAGGGGGCTCCTCGGACGGTGTGGTCTGCAGGCGAGGAGACAGGCCTCAGCCTGGGGGGGTCCTGCCTCCAGCTGCGACTCTGCTGGGCCCGGGGTGGCTGGCCCAGGCTCAGGCCGGGGAGAGCCCAGAGGGACAGGAGGGAGGTCTCAATGGGACACCGCATGCTGGGTTTGGAGAAGCTAAGCGCAACTCTCCCAGCTGACGGCACTCCCTACTCCGGCCACCCATCATCTCCTTCCTTCTCTTTTCCTCAGTGTGGTCAGGAGAGTCTGGGCACCACCCAGGTCCTTCCTGGGGGAAATGCTCTCATGCACATCAGCACACGCAAAAATGATCCAAGGGTCTTAACTGACCGTAAGTCCCAAAGCACAATGCTTAGCTGCAGCTGGTGGGAGTCCCCGTCTTTTTGTGTGTGGGGTACTTGAGGGATGACCCCAGGGCCTTGCACATACTTTCCAAGTGCTCTGCAACTGGCTGACCCCCTGGCCCATTAATTTTTTTTTTTTTTTAATCTTAGGGTCTTACTAAATTACAGAGGCTGCCTCTGGCCTCAAACCTGTGATCCTCCTGCCTCCACCTCTCAAGTTGCTGGGATGACAGACGTGGGCCACTGTGCCTGGCGAGGCCATGTCTTTTGTGGAGGCAGTGTGGCTGTATCTATCAAGATGATTTTAAATTGGCCCTGTAATTCCTTATCTAGTAATCTAACTTCATGAATAATTACATGCACGTACCAAAAATGTACATAAATGATGGCCATTGCAGGACTGTCCCAATACCATAAAAACTAAATAACCAGCCAATAGGAAGAACAGTAAAATCAGTGACAGATACAACCCAACTCTGGAGTCTGTCACAGACAGTAAGGAGAACGAGGTGGTCCTGGGTCCACTCCTGTGGGAGCAGCTCTAAGACAAACAGATAGATGAAAACACAAGACAGAGATCTGGCAGATAAACACTGAGTTGTTAAAGTGGCAGGGAATTAGGATTAGGGAGGGGAGAAGAAGAGGGGGACATCTCTCCTGTTCAATTGATGCATCTCTGCACAGTTGAGCTTATTTCCGAGATGCATGTGTCATTTTGATAAGTAAAAGGACCAGGCCTGGGAACAGATATGTGGGTGCTCGATGAAGGGAGCTGGCAGGTGGGGGTTCTCTGGTTTTCTCAGAGCCCCCAGAACCAAAGAAGGCCCAGAAGAGCTTCAAGTCAGTAGGGTGCTGCATGACCACAGCCCAAGTGCCTGAGCTGGGCTGCTGAGGGAGTCAGGCTGTTCGGCGGGCCATGGTGAGGCAAGGGGAAGATAGGTGGGGGCCATCAGTGGGGCAAAGTCAGGTCTGGAGTGGGTACCAAAGAGACCTGGACTCAAGATAAGGTCAGCCTCTGCAAGTGGTGAGCCCCCTCTGAAACACAACCCGAGGAGGCAGTAAGTCCCTAGTTCAGGAAATATTAAAACAGAGGCCCCTGAGGGCCATGGTGGCTGCCCAATCTGAACAGGCAAATTGTAGTCAATGTGCAGGTAAGGAGCATGAGCGGAGCGGTAAGGTCTTTTGTAAACTACTGACTTCTGGGATGGTTTGTTACACAGCATTATTATGGTAACACCTGACTGATACAACATCATAGTGTATGACACCACCATCTCTTTCCTAAAACTACCGTAACAGCCTCCTCATGGGTCTCTTCTCTCTCTCTATTCTCTACATAACAGAAGAAGTTGCATGTCACTCTGCAACTCCCCTTCCCAGTACTTCCCAGCTCACTCAGAGTACCAGCTTCTATTACTTTGGCCTTGCACAGTCCAAATCCTCACTTTGAATTCATCTTGTGTCCCATTTTAAGGTTCCCACCACACCTGCCCTGCCAGGCCCTCCCATCCCTTGCTCATGCCAAGCCCATTCCTCCAGCGGGCCTTTGCACTTGTTCCCAATTGGATGGATAAATACTTGGGAACAAGGAGGCTGTGGTTAGAGGCCCAGCTCTGCCTCAAACTTGCTAGATGACCAGGGGAAATGAAGATGAAGGTCTAATGTGTGGTCTTCCGTATGCTCCAGCATCGCCGTGGCCCTCTGGGACCTGGCACAGATACAGGTGGGGGACAAAGTCAACTTTCACTCCTCCCCCACCTGGATTCACCAACTTGGGCTCTCTGCTGGCTTGGCCCGGCCTCCCCTTCTGGTGGTGACTGGGTGCCACACTGTTCCGTGTTTGCAGAGGAGAGATGGGTGGCCCAGCGGGAGCCGGAAGGCATTCCCAGGGGCCCACAGCCTGCTGATTTCTTTGACTTTTCAAATGTCTCCATCTTGGGAGATAATTCCTTTAACTCTGCAAATGGCCCTGTTTGGCCTGCTAATCCTTTTAAGGTTACAAACAGGTCCTGGAGAAGTGAGAATGGGTGAAGTCAGAGTTCCCAGGAAGGAAGGGTCTGGACTTGGGCACACATGAGATGATTTGCTCCCTAATGAGATTAGGAAATTCTGTTAGCGCCTGTCTGCTGACCTGCTTCCCCAGGCTGCAGCTCCAGAACCGGACCCGCCCTGTTCAGTGCTCCAGGAAGCCAGCCCCGCCCAGGCTACCAAGTTCCCCACCTTCACACATTGCTGCTGCTACCAGGGGCACGAGCCCTGTGACGCATCCCAACAAGAGATGGTGATAACAACTTGAACGTGAGGCAAGTCCTGTGTTAAGCCCTGGGCTGGCTTCAACCCTCCTGACCCTCACCACAGCCTTTGGTTGTGAGTGTTAATTTCATTTCCACCTCACAGATGTTGCACCAAGTCTTGAGGCTGGAGTACATCTAGGGGCCTCAAGCCCTCCCTCTTCAGCCACCTCCACCTGCCCAAGCAAGTCTGCTCAGAACTGCTGCCCTGCCCTGGCCCCTGCTGGCCTCTCCCTGGGGGGCCTGCTCTGGCACTGGGCTGGGGGCAGGGCCAGCAGGATCACCGGATGGCCAACTGGGCGGTCATTAGGCTGTCACTGGATTGCCTGACTGAGTGACCAAAGCTTGGAATAGCCTTTCGTGATCTGAACAGTCCCTCTCCATCACCTTCCTGAGAATAACCCACCTCTCCTCCCCTTCGCTCCCTCTTCCTGCCACACTGACTTCATGGCACAACAGGCTACCCATGGTTTTGCCTCAGGGCCTTTGCACTTGCCTTTCTGGAACTCACTTCCCCAGAAGAGGTAGAGATGGTCTGTTATGATGCTGTCACAGTGTCAACATACTGGTGTTTGTTTTCGGTGCCTTGCTCATATTAGCCCATGTATTCCTTGCAACAGTTTCGAGATGAGTATTTCCACCCATTTACAAAGGCTTGAGGTACCAAGAGGTAACTTTTCCACAGCTATCCGGCTAGTAAGCTGTGAACTGCGATTCGTACCAGGTTGTCTCCAGAGCTTGAGTGCCAGCCATTCCCTATACCACCCCTCCAGGTTTCAGAAAGCAGCCAGCTGCCTATTCTCTTTCTGCTCTTTGTCTACAATCCTCCTAACAGGTGGGTGGCCCTGCCCCTTCCTCATGGTCCTCCTCTAGCACTTCTGGGGCTGACAGCCAGTTACCAGTCAGTAAAGAGTGGAACTTATAACTTGGTGAATAATTGCTGCCCGGTATCCCCTAGCCACCCAGCCCTTCTTCCAGGACTTCCTGGAAGCATGCTCTTGACCCAGCAATGTAGAAGGCTACCTGCTAGCAAGGCACAGTGATAGATGGCTGTCATCCCAGCAACTTGGGAAGCAGAGGCAGGAGGATGGCAAATTCAAGGCCAGAGGCAGCCTGCGTACCACAGACAGACCCTGAATCAAAATAAAAAATAAAAAAGACTGGGGTGCAGCTTAGTGGTAGAGCACTTGCCTAGCATGATCAAGGCCCTGGATTTACCCCCTAGTTCTTCCATAAAAAAAATAGGCTGCCACGTGGCACCCCATGGGGCCACTGGGCACCAGTCTTGCACTGCCATGGCACCTTGGTGTCCATGCCTTACCAGTTGCAAAATATTCAACCACTACCCCCTGCCACTTCCCATTTATCATCATTCCATGCTGCAGGGACATTTACACACATATTTTTCTTCTTTATCTGCCTTCTCTCTGCTTGCCGCATTAGCACAGAAGCTCTGAAGGCAGAGATGCTTTGGTAGCGCAGTGCACAGTAGGTGCTCCATCAGTGAGTAGCTTTGAACCTGGCACTGATGACATGCTGGGAGACAGACCTGGGCTAGTGGCTGAGCGGCAGGTTGGCTCACCGTGTCTGGGGGCTGCTCCAGCATCGTGGGGCGGAGGAGGCGGCTCCCTGGGGACATGACCTCAGGGTCACCTGCTTCCAGCAAGGAGACCACACCATTGCAGTCCACAGTGCTGTTTCTTTTGCCACTGAGGGCGTGGTCAGGTGCTGAGGCCCCAGGACTGAGCTGAGCCTGGGCACTGGGCCGGCGCAGGGGCCAGGGCACCAGCAGCGATGCGCGGTGGCTCTCACTCTCCCCTGCTGTGCTGTTTTCATCATCTGCAAAATCCGTCTCGGAGCCCAGGTCCCGCCGTCGGAAGGTAAAAATGCTCCCACGGCTGGAGCGTGGCTTCACGGAGGTCCTGCTGAGCCCGTGGGCAAGGCCAAGGCGACGCTGAAGGCACAGAGAGGATGACATGTCCAGGTGGCTCTCCATGCGCTCTCAGCCTGGCTCAGCCTCTCAGAGAATGGAGGGTCAGTGTGGGCTGCACAGGAGCTGGGAGACCGAGCCAGGCAGTGTACATTTAGAGGGACCCCAGTCTTCCGGGGTCTCTGCCCGTCTCCAGCCTATAGGTCTGGGGCTTTGACCCTGAGGCTTCTGTGGGTTTGCAAGTGAGGCAAAGCCTGGGCCAGAGGAGACAGGAGGTTCCTGGTGCTGCAGACCCGCCTGGCCAGATTAGGACTGGGGGCACATAGCCACGCCCCTCCTGTGGACATGTCCCTGGGCTCCTCTGGTGAATCCATGCCAAAGGGTATCCCCCAGCCCCAGCCCCCATGAGGGAGGACCAGCCTCAGCTCAGGGATCTCCTAACACCCAAACCCACCATTTCCTCTGCCCAGGGCTCCTCTGCTCCAGGAAGGGCCCAAGGAAACCGGCAGGGCTGGGATTGCAGCTGAAGGATGCCTAAGCCTGGGGGCTGTGCATGCACCAGGGCCCAGCATGATGGGCCACCAGGAAGGCCAGAACCATGCCCCAAGATTACCGTTGCTCTGGGACCATCTTCAGAGTCAGACTTGGGGAGCCTGTCGTCCCCACAGTCCTCTGTCCCCGAAGACATTTGTTTTCTCCTCTTGCTCTTTCTCTCGTGGTTGGCTACGAGGGCCAAAGGGGACATCTCCAAAGAGCTATGGGACATGGTGTCCATACCCCTGGCCGTGAGCACCTGGAAGAGGGCGGAGAAGGGACATCTTAGTCACCAAGATACTCTTGCAGCCTTGGGTTGAGGGAAGCCAGGCAACTTGCAGAGATTTGGTTTGTCCCCTCAGTAGGTGGACTGACACACATAACCCAAAAGGAGGGCGTCTTGGACCCAATCTCAGACACATCCAGGATGCTGTGAGAAAGAGCAAGATCCCAGAAGGGAGAGAATGACTGAAGTGGGCGGCCCTTGGAAGAGAGGCAAATGTGGGAGTTGGGGGGGGTGCTGGTGAGTAGAAGAAGCCACAGAACTAAAGGGTAGGGGAGGCTTTAGAGGTTCAGGTGGCCAGAAGCATGCTGGAGGAGGTGGCATGGGGCAGTGAGAACAAGTGGATGTCTCCAGCCCAGCCTCTAATAGCTGGCTCTGTGACAGCCTCCAACAGCCACCATGTGGGGACTGCAGATAGCCAGGACAGCAGGCCAATTCTTATTCTCTGAGTTGGCTAAGGTCTCCAACCTTGGGCCTTCTTCATTACTACAGAAAGATAAACTATGTCCATGGACACATGGATCTCTTTCACCCAGCATGCACTGTGTTCATGGGGACCCCCTTTGCCTAGGAGCTACCACATTTACCCAGCATGCACCACTGTTACCCAACTGGCACCTTCACCTGGAAAACACAGAGAAACAGGAACAACTTTACCCAGCATACACCTCACTCAGTCACAGGCCCACTCTACCCAGCAAGGACCCCACTAACAGGCATTGTCTTCACCCAGTAGGTTCTAAATTTTTACCCAGTCGAGAGCACATTCCCAGGAGGTTCTTTCTGCAGGCAGGCACTGCCTTTCCCCGGCAGACAGCACCCCTCTGTGCACCCAGTCAGGGGAGTGCTCCATCTGAGGGCCTTGTCTGCTCGTTTCACCCACCTCATGCTCTTTCTTGAGCATCTCCATGGCCTCCTGGAAGCGCTTTTCCTTCTCCTCGGTCTCAGCAATGGTGGCTTGGTTTTGCTCCTCGTAGGCCATGGCAACCACAGCCAGGATCAGGTTCACCAGGTAGAAGGAGCCCAGGAAGATAACCAGCATGAAGAAGATCATGTAGATCTTACCTGCGGACCTCAGCGTCTGGAGGAGCAAGGGGCAGAGGTCATCCTCACTGAGGCCCCTTCTGGGTTAGGGCACTTCCAAGTCACCCAATTGGTTGTGCTGGGGGGGTCACAGAGCCCAAGCCTGAACGTTGGGTAGAACATGTCCCACCTATGGAGAGGGCCATGAGCTAACCTACAGAGAATGACCTGCACTCAAGGGCAGGGAGGCAGATATCCCTCCAATGGCGAATGTTGTGCCCACAGAGAGGATCCCACTCTATGGGGTGGAGAAATATCCCACTCACAAAGCAGTTGTTGCTGTTGTCAGGTACCGCCAAGTCGGTGTCCGACTCACAGCGACCCTACGTACAACAGAGGAAACACTATTGTCATGCTTCTCTGCTATTCATAGAATTTTCAATGGCTGATTATTTTTTGGAGTGGGTTGCTAGGTCCTTCTCACAAGCCTACAGCATCTGGTGTCCCCAGGTGGTCTCCCAGCCAACTACTAACCAGGCCTGACCCTGCTTAGCTTCTGAGATCTGATGGGGTCAGATGCCACAGTGGTACAGCTGTAGGCAGAAAGTGTCCTATATAAAGGGATGAGTGTCTGCTTGCTGACCGCCTCTCACTCTGCTGCAGGGCCCCTGGGCCCATGGCCGCTTCACATCTCTCCCCAGTGGGAGCTGCTAAGGCCTTTGGCAGTCACCTGGGCAGCCTGCACTGGGCCCATGCCTTATGTCCCCCTGCCAGCCCGGGCACCCATGCACCTGCTGGTAAAGGCGCTCCCAGCAGTCCTGCGTCATCAGGCGGAAGAGCGCAAGGAAGGCCCAGGCAAAGGAGTCGAAGCTGGTATAGCCGTGGTCAGGGTTCTCACCTGCCTTTAGGCACTGGTAGCCCTCAGGACATGTCCTGCACCGGGAGACACACACGTTGTCCAGGACTGTAATGTGTCCTCTGCCCTTGACACCCTTGCTGGGCCTGGCTCATTTCCCTGGCAGCCCAGCCTATGCCCAGGGCTCTGTGAGGTGAGGCTGACAGACCTACTGCTGGACTCTGGGTCCTGCCTCCAGGATTCTGTTCCTGCCCTGCTCATCACGTGTCACCCATGACACAGTCTTCCTTGTTTCTCTAGCTGTGTGAACTCCCCCAGGCCTATGCCCAGTTCTCTCCTGCCCTCAGGGTGCTCTCCCAGCGGCTGGCTGAATTGCCTCTGCCCCACAGAGGAAGGCAGAGGCTTGGCTCAGGTTGCTTCCTTGACCTGTCCACCCGACAGGGAGTGGAGCTCAGTATGGGCCACGGGGCAGAGGCAGGGCCATGGGGTACAGGAATGATCCTGGGGCGTGGGCTGGGGCCTGGCCCTGTCTGGAGAATGTGCCCATTTATCAGTGCACCCAGGCATGTAGGGCCATAGGTCACAGTGCTGAGGTGGAGGCAGCCCTGGTTGCATTAGTGTCTGTTGGGAGGGTGGTGGGAGGGGACAGCCAAGCAGCTTCTGTGCCTTGCTAATGCCCCACACCTCTCCAGACACTCTCTCCATAGGAAGGAGACGGCAAGCTTGGGCTGTGGAGCTTTTATGCCCTGAGATGTGGACCCTGTGGGCCTGTGGCCCTCTCCAACTCATGGCGGTCACCCTGTCCCAGACCTTGGTGTGTCCAGAGCCCCAGACCTGCTTGTGGCAACTGGGCCTGTCTGGAGCCCACAGTCGGGCTGTAGGGCCCCCTCCTGCCTGGCCTTGAGGAGTCCGGCCGCAGGGGTGGCCACACTCACCGGGAGGCAGATCAGCAGTGGGGAGTAAGGAGCAGGACAGAAGGCTGCTGGGCCCGCAGGGTAGCCCCTGCCCCAGCCTCCCAGCTGACCTTCCTTCACAGCTGTCTCCTGGGCTGGGGGTCAGGGTCCCGGCTGGGAAGGCCCCACTAGCCCTGGGGCTGGGCGTAGACAGTAGCCGAGGTCAGCTAAGGAGTTGCCACGACAGTGAGGAGAGGCGGGCCTGGGAGGCGAAGGCCACCTACCCGGCATCCGAGCTGTTTCCACACAGGAGCACGTCAGAGGTGCCGTTCTTAAGCAGGTAATTGTCTGCAAGAGAAACGCAGCCTGCTGGGGGGTGCCTGGGCCCAGCTTCCTGGCTTCCGCCTCGCCACCCGCCAGGGATTTGTGGAGTCAGAACCTTGCCTTTGGCTGCTGGGCAGTGGGGAACTGAGGCTGCCTCCCTGGCATTCTCCCTGCCCCGCCACAGACACTCTGCCTCTGCCAAGGTCCCTAACACTCTCAGAGGATAGAGGGAGCCCTAGGCAGGCCTCAGCTGTCCCCGCAGGGAGCCCCTGAGGCAGATTCCAGCTTGGCGGCTGAGTCACTACATGGCCTTGGCAAGCTCCTGTCCAGCTTTGGACTAAGTCCCGCTAGCCTCAGCCACGGTGGCGACAGTGTGATCTGTTCACATGGTACTGGGGCTGGGCCAGGTGAGACACAGACCTCCATGGGGCCACTGCCCGTCATCACCTGCCTTGGTCCCAGGCAGCAGTTCTGGAAGGTGTGGTCCCCCCAGCCAGCAGCCTCAGCAGCGGTTGGGAACTGGTGGGACATACAGCTCCCTGGGGGCCAGCCAGACCTACAGACTCAAGCCCCAGCTGTGGCCCCGCAGTCTGTTTTCGGGAGTCCTGGAGCGCACTGAAGTTTTAGAACCCACGCTACCATGCCACAGTGGAGCCATGAGCGCGTTTGTCCGTGGACCTTCTGTCTGTCCCTATTGTTCAGAGTGCAGCACTGGTGTTTGTGAGAGGCCTTCACTTCAGTACTGTTCTCCGGGTCCTTGTGGCCTGGCCTTGGGCCTGGCCCCAGTACCTGCCTTTGACCCACACTGATGGTGCCAATCAAGACAGGTGCTAGTCACTGGCCTGGGAAGCAGAAGCATGAGCCACAGGCAATGAACTGAGGGGCTCCCACGATCGCATGACCCCGAGCTGATGCTGACCCTCACGGGTCTGGGGGGCATGTGCATGGAATTAGCATTCTGGCAGGGACCACTGTTGTCAACTGGGAAATCCCAACCCCACGCAGGTGGGTCCCCTCAAACCTCACCAAGGGCCCGGCTTCAGGTCTTGCCCTATATCCAAACTGGCACCCCTCTACAGGCAGGCTGGTCTCACCATTCCCAGCACTTTGGGGATCAGGCCAAATGCTCCAAATGCTGCCCTACCATCTAACTCCCTCCTCCCTGTTCTTCAGTCATTGTCCCTCCAGCTAGTTCACGAGGATAGGCTCTTAGTCTGCTCTGCTTCCGACCCCAGCTGGCTCTGGGGTCCCTGAGTGCACCCACACATGCACAGCTGTGGCTCACATAGGACTGGCGAGGTCTGGGGTTTTCACAGAGTCTGTCCCAGGCACAGAGAGAGTCCACACCTGGGTCGTTGAGGTAGAGGTCCAGTGAGTCCCAGACCAGGCCATCGGCCTCCACGGAGCCATTGGTGCCGTTGAGTGCTGTGAAGTTGCGCACGCACTTGTGCCTCAGGTTGCCCATGAAGAGCTGGAGGCCGATGAGGGCAAAGACGCTGAGGCAGAAGACGGTGAGGACCATCACATCGGCCAGCTTCTTCACAGACTGGATTAGGGCCCCCACGATGGTCTTCAGGCCTGGGAACGGGGAGTGAGTGTGGGGTCACCCGAGGGACCTTGCTCCGTGCTCCTCGGGGAGGGCACAGGGCCTCCCTGGGTCCTGCGCTGAGCTGGGGTGGGACAGAGTGAGGGAGGCTTTCTCTGGGCCTGTAAGACCAAAGCCCCCTTTCCCCAGCTGAGATTCTGCTCTGATTGTCTGGGAAGGGAGCCCAGCCCAGCCTTGTCTTTTCAGAGACACCTGGTCCTCTTTCCTCTCCACCAACCAGACCTGTGAAAGGGCAGGGAAAGTGCTGCTCTCTTGAGGAAACATGCACTTGAAGCCGGTCCTCTCTGGCGGGTCCCAAGGTACACCAGGCCTGGCCCTTTTAATGCAGTGCCCCGGGAAAGGAGCTGAGTTCTAGGCCCATTCTAGGGCAATGGAGAGCCTGAGCCCTGATCCTAAGATGGGAGACACAGAGTGGCTGCTGGCAAGTGGTCCTCCTGCCCTACTGCTGGGCCTGGCTCTCTTTGGTGACACATGGATTTTTGATCGTTTGGGTCTGGGGTTGGGCCATGCTGGTGTTTCTGTTGGACCTTGTAGGGGAAGGTTTGGCAGGGCCATGGTGGGTGATGGCCTCGGGGGCCTGCCCTGGCTTGGGCCCACCTCTGGGGAGGGTTCAGGGGCTGGGAAGGGGATGCCCTATGCTGCACCATCCCCAGATACTGCTCTGTCCCTCAGGGACCCTCCCTGCCCCTCCCACTCCCCGAAGCTGGGAGGCAGTGATCTGTTAGTTGCCCGGTCCAGCTCCCTGCAGAAGCCAGCACCACACAGCGGAGGGACCAGGAAGCACACGTAGATGCATTCGGTGACCCTCAGCGACTGTCCTAGGACAAATGCGAGCAGAGCACCAAGAGCAAGGGGCTCCCCCTGCCCCCACAAGCGGCCAGATCTCAGGTTAAGCTCCATCCATCCCTCGTCCAGCATGTTAATGTGTTAGGAGCACCTGGGCAGCGAGGGCCAGGCAGGGGAGGCTGAGGTAGCTCCCCACACCCTGTCATCGCGGCCCACGGCTCAGGCTCTCAGCACTCTGGAAAGCGTCCTGGCAGACGTTGGCAACTGCTGGGGCAGCAGGCACCCCAGGCAGGTCTCTGGGCACAGGGCAGAGGCGGGTCAGTGTGGTCCAGAACTTTGAGGATCACTTGGGGCGTGCCTTGTTCTGCACCGCCCGGAAAGCCTGCCATACCTTGTGGGATTAAGGGCGGCTGGAGGGAGCAGCTCAGAACCCCAGGCTACATTTCACCTTCAGGGGCCAGGCTAAGGTGCTCTGGACTCTAGTATCAGGGTCAAGGCAGGCAAGGCAGCCCTGTAGTGGCCTGTGGAGGCTGTTAAAGGTAGCCTGCCTCGGGACCCATGGCTCATAATGACGAGACTTCACTTCTGCTAAGGATAGTTCAAACCAAGGTGCAGCGTTCTTTCTGAAGGCCCAGGAAAGGGGTCCTGGGGGCCGAGTAGGAAATCCCGCCACCACTGCAGCTCTGAGAGGCCAAGGGAGTGCCCTGGGAATCTCACCCCTCTGGCTTTGCTCTCATTTTACAGAAAAGGGTATTGATGTTCAGAGAGAGCTGAGGCTACTCAGGACTAAGCCTGGGGACGACTCCTGCAGGGAGCCCTCCGTAATGCTGCCCACAGCACTGTGCTTTTCCTTTTCTTCTTTTCTTTTCTTTCTTTCTTTCTTTCTTTCTTTCCTTCCTTCCTTCCTTCTCCCCCCCTCCCCTTTCTTTTGACAAGGTCTTACTCTGTAGCCCCAGCTGGCCCTGAACTCGCTATGTAGCCCAGGCTGGCCTTGAACTCGGGAACCAACTACTTTAGCCTCCAAGTTCTGGGATGACAGGCCTGCATCACCACACCCAGCTGACAGCAGTGTTGTGGTGACTACTTCTAGGGCTTGCTGTCTGCTGCCTCTCTGAGCTGCTGGTGGCTTTACAGAGGCCCTGGGGGGCTGGCTGAGGTGAGTGGGCTTCCTCCTTTTCCCTAGGACCTAGGAATATTTTCCTTTGTAGATCTTTCTTCTAAAATGGGCCAGAATATGCCTTTTGGTAACTGCTGTGGTCAGTGTTTATCCACTCTGGGGGTGCCTATGCCTGTGAGGTTGTCCCCAGTACCCCTGTATGGGGCTCCCAAGGTCTGGTGATGCCTGCCTCAATGGAAGTGGCTGAGGGCTGGTGGGCAGGGGACTGAGCCACATGTGAAGTGCCTGGGCTGGGGAAAGTGGCCCTTGTGCATTCACCATGGTGGATTCAGAGGCCAGGAGGGACATTCTGAGGCTTAGTTTGAACAAGAAATACTTGGGGGCGTCTCTTATAAGATAACTAATCTGAACAGGGAGGCTGAATTTCTCACACAACCAGGTCTCCTGCCTCCCTGGTCTGGGAACCTCTGGCTTGGCACACCAGAGTGGAGGTGACTATCAGTTCAGTGAGTCCTTCAGCCCTGACCCCCCTCCAGAGCAGAGGCGGGCAGCCTGTCCCTAGCTGCCTTCTCAGAAGGAGTACTTGGTTCAGTTCTGAGTGCAGTGCATTCAGAGGAGGCTTCTGAAAGAAGTCTCTGGGTGCTGCCTCCCCAGAGCAAGTTCCTCAAAACAGGATGAATTTGGACTGACATTGATCTAGGGAAAGCAAATAAAAACTGGGGGCCAGAGGCTGTGACACACACAGGGTTCAGCTCCAGCACTGCACACAGCCAGGCTGGGAAGTCACCGCAGGGCTCCTGGGCGAGTTCCTGGGTGCACGAGCGCAGTGGCTTCTAGTGAAGCTGTCAGGGCTGAGACTTCCTGTGTGCCATTGTCAACTTCTGCCAAGGAGGATTTCTTCCTGAGGCTACCATGCACTGTTTGCTAAACCTCTACCGCACCATGCAGCGAGGGCCGTTAGACGCCAAGGCCCGATGACACCTGTCCACAGAATACACTTCATTTCACAAAATGGGGCTGAGGCTCTGGCTGTGCCCAAGTCACTCTGGCGAGCAGGAGGCTGGGACTGGGCACCAACATAGGAGATGCTGGAGTTTTCCTCTGCCATTCTAGGTGTGTGAGGTGTTCTCCCAAACACTGTCCTCATGGTTTTTGTGATCTGAGCCGAAACAACGTGCGTCCCAGCTTTTAACCAGACGAGCAGCTGGGTTCAGTTTGGGAAAGAAATTCAGTATTTTGGGAAGAATTGGGATTTGGTATGGCCCTGCCATGGGGTGCTCTGTGCCCCTGGGGTCTGAGAGTGGGCTTGGCTGGGGTGGACAGCCAGAAGTCCGATCTGAGGCCCTGGGGGACAGGTGCTTCCACTGCCCTGTGCTCTGGGAAAGGTATTCTGGTGACAGGCACAGTCGAAGGGCCTTCCTGAGGGTTGCCTTGGCTCCCAGGTGGCCAGAAAGGCCCAGGCGTGTCCCTTGGCGTTTAACCTGATTTTCACCTGAAATGACTGAAATAGTTTTCAGGGCCCGGAGGACTCGGAAGGTGCGTAAGGCTGAGACATTGCCCAGGTCCACAAATTCAGTTGTGTATCTGTAACAAGGGAAATTCACACACAAACAGTGACAACACGCCAATAAAGACACACGGTCAGAGGAGGAGGGGCCGGGGAGACAGAGAGAGAGTCACTGTAGCTGAGGTCTGAGAGGCAAACCTGGGCGTCTTACCTGGGATTACTGAAATAGTTTTTAGAGCTCTCAAGACTCTGAAAGTTCGAAGAGCCGACAAATTGCCTAGCTTTATATTTTCTGATACATACCTGCAGAATCAAACCACAGTTATCGGGAATTACAAAACAGCACCTCAGCCTGCCCTCCCGTCCATCCTGCCCCCTCTCCCTGTCCCGCAGGGGCCACTGTGGCCAGCCTGGCCCATATTCTGCGCTATCTTCCTGACCTCAACCCTCCTGACGCGGGAGCTCAGCCTGGGAGCTGTGAGGACAGCTACACAGTGAGTGTCCAGGCGCTCTTTCCACGATGGTTCCATGAACAACTGGAAGCAATGACTCTGCCCCATCCTCCAAGCCCCTGGGGATGGAGACACAAGACCATGTGACGAGGTCCGAGGCTTGGGACACGCCAGCACGAAGTGGGAGACTGTTCCGGAAGGTGCTGAGGGAAGCCAGAGGGTGCTAACTTTGCTCACATCTTTGGCTGTTTGGCATCAGCTCGTGCTTGGCTGCTCTGACCCAGGGGACTCTGAAGCTCTGGCTGGGACCACCATGAAGGGGTGGCTAGGTGTCTGAGGGCTGCCCACTTGCTCCTTCCAACCACAAATCTCTGTGCACGGAGTGGTCAGGAGAGCCGAGAATCACGAGGTGGAGGTGGAAAGTGAACTCATTGGGAAAAAGTTCCGAAGATAGAGGGGTTGGAAGATGGAAGGTGCCTGATGTCGCCTCAACTACTCTCAGGCCATGGCCAATTCAAAAAGAGAAAGGAGCAGAAGGAGGGTCCTAGGGGACGCCAACCGTGAGCCCCCACCCAAGTTCATCCTTGGACCCTTGGTGTCCTCCAGGGACTGCCCCAGGTCTCCACAGGAAGTGACCACAGGAGGTGCACAGCCCCTTGCAGGTCTGTCCCACATGAGTCTGGATGATACCTGGCAGGGAGGTGTGACTGTGGGGCACGCAGACAGCCATCCATCTCTGGCCTCCACTGACATATAAGGCGATTAGATCCTGGGGGGCAGAGACCTGCCCAACCAGAGTGTGAGGACAGGTAGTGGACGGGCCACAGGACCACAAGGATGTGTGTGTGGTCAAGGCCATTGGGACAGTGGCAACTGAACTTGATATTTAACCAAAGGCTGTTCGTCCAGGAGGCCTGACATTTAGCTTCAGGTGTCTGATGTTTAACAAAGGACGTCGTGCTCGGGATGTCTGATGTTTAACCAAGTATGTCTGGCCCAGGTGTCTGGGTGATGTCAGGCTGGACACCAGCCCTGTGATGCCAGGGGAGGGTTGAGCCCACTCACCCCACCAAGCAGCCTGGCCCTCCCGCTCCCTCCGAATGCCTTTTCAGGCCATGGTTGTCCACATGAAAGGCCTCCCTGCCCTGAGGTTCTCGAGTCCAGCCTGGCCCAGCCTCCTCCTCCGCTCGCGGGGTCTGTCCATCTTCTTGGGCCCTGTGGAAGGCCTGCTCTCTCCTTGCTTGCAGATCCCTAGAGGCAGGAAGTCAGCAGACACGGTCCCTGTGTGTTCCTTCCTCTGGCCACGGCAAGCCCTTTCTGAGCTGTGGCTTCCATCCTATCCACAGACTCACTTCCGTTTGCAAATTCCAGTGCAGCCACCAGATGCATTGTCACTCACTGGGGAGCAGAAAGTTCCTCTGGCTCTGACTGACACACACCTGTTAATTATACAAGCTCCTTCTTGGCCTTCAGTAGCTCTTCCCTCCTCCTTGGTTGCTCAGACCCCCAGACCTGTTCCACTCCTCCCTCAGTCTCTGCGTAGACTTGGTGCTGCCCGAGACTGAGGTCAAGCCTGAAACATTGCTGAGGTTGCCGCTCACGGAAGCCACGGTTCAGCCTGCCAGTGGCTTTGCACACTGTTTCCTACTGCGGGTCTACTGTGTGTGGCCTGGGCCAAAAGTTCCCCTTCTGGAGGACCCTAGTTTCAAGGTTGGGCTTCTGGGTACAGGCTGGAGAGGGAACCGGCGTCTTTGCCTCTCTCTCCCGCCCCTTGCTGGCTGGGTCTGTCCCCTGCTGTCTCAGGGAAGATCCTGCCTGTCTTGCCTTCCGGGTCCCCAACACAACAGTGCCTGCCTCCACTCTTTACCTGCCTCCTCCACAGTGGTGCCAAGCACAGAGCAGGCAGGCTCCCCAAGTGACAGGGACAGGCTGGTGACAGAATAGGAAGGGACACAGCTGTGCTGGCAGGCTCCTAAGGCACAAGAGTGGAGCTTTGGTCCCATAGGACAGAATAGAGACTGCGGGCTGAAGGAAGTCTCAAAGGAGGAGCTAGGGTTGGGGAGGGCACCATGTGTCCGGGGCCATACTGGTGACATGGGGGCGGCTCCCTGTTTCGCTCTACCCAGAACTTGGCGTCTGGCTCTCTCCCATGCTGGACTCTCTCAGAGGCCCTGAACATGGCAGAGCAGGAAAGATCCTCTCATTAACAACCCCAGGGCCAACTGTAGAGGGGGCGTGGGTGGGGTGGAGTGAGGGGTGGGCAGAGCTTCTCCCCCTCCAGATGGCAAAGCCCTCCTCCCAGCCAGCCTATTCTGCTGTTGCCAAGTGGCTGGCCTGGGGCAGACAGCTGGGCGAGATCGTGGGTCTGCCACAGAAAGAGCAGAGGGTGGTGGGTGAAAATCCTTCCCCACCATGGTGGCCCTAGCACGGGGGAGTCTCCTGCGCTGAGAACCAGGACAGGCGGCCGCTGGCCTTCTCCCTGCTCCACCCTAGCCTGAGACAGTGCCACCCACGCTGTCAGCTACTGCCGGCTGGCCCCCTCCTCCTTGGCCTCCCTCCTTCCCCTCCAGGTTTGGTTTCCATAACAACCCCAGAAGGTGGGAGGCTGTGCTAAGTAGCAGGTAATGCCCAGCCGAGAGGGGGGCCATGGGAGAGCTCTGGGCAGAGGGCTGCAAGCTGAGCCTGTGGGCTCCCCAGTACCCCCTGCTGCAGCCTCTAAACCAGGCAGAGTTGGGGAGCAGGAGGGAACCTGGACAGAAACATCAGTTCTGGGATGCCTCTCCCACTGTCCAGGAGTCAGGGTGCTTCATCTCAGTCCTAGCACTGTTGTGGATTCTTTCTATAATTTTGGGCTGGTGGTAGGTTCTCTCTGAGCCTTAGCTTCTCCACCTGAATAATGGCAGGTGGAGGGGGAGTTTCACTGAATTGAACTTGCCTGCCACCCGAGACTCCTTTGATCATCCTAGGAGTCCGATGTTATGAAGCATTTCATCTAAGCAGAATGCATTTCAGAGGCAGTAATTAATGAATTGGCTCTCATGAGGCAGACTCACTGTCAATCAAAGTTGCAGGGCCAGCCCACCCAGGGCATGAAGGTGAAATTCCAAAGGGCCAGGCAGCCCTCTGGGAGGCCAACGCACCATTTCTGTGCAATGCTTGGAAATGTGACAATGATCTGAGCTCAGGTCCGGTTCTGCTTTGTCATCCCTGGTCCTGGCACAGAGTGAAGGCAGGCAGGGTTTGGCAGGAAGGTGTACCTGCTCTGTGATTCCGAGTGGAAGAAGTAGTTCCCCATGGAATGCCCTGGGGATTGGGACCAGATTCTCCCATGAGACAGGACCAGGACCTGCTGAGGGGCTGAGGTCACACAGGACATCTCCCAGGAATGCAGCTGAACTCAGGCCAGTTCAGCTCCCTTCCCTGGAGTCTGTGAGCATCTCTGCGGTGACACTGTTGCTCAGGCTCCAGGATGTAGGGGTTGGAGAGCTTCAAGCAGGTTCTGTCCTCTTTGCTGCCTGAAGCCCCTCAGAGCCCACAGGGTCCCCCAGAGCCAGGGCCCAGGCCAGCGAGTGGACTCCATTCCCAAAGTGGTGCATCCTCTCCAGCTGACACGCAGCCCTCTTCCCCCCTCCCCTCCCCACTCAATGCACCCCTCACTTCTCACAGAGTCCTGCTGCTTAGTTCATCGAGAAAATAGAAGCAATCAGGGAGAAATTCCCTCTTCTCTCAGCTCCACCAACCTCCTTCCACCTCCACCTGAAATTCTGCCTTCCCCGGCTGAAGGTGAACGCTCCTCTTCAGTCCTGGATTCCCACTCCTGGGGAAGCTCTAGGGCTTTGTTCCTGCAATTTCCACCACAGCTCTCCGCCTCTACCATCAAATGTCCCCTCTTGATTGGGTCATTTTCATCCGCCTCTCTTCTTTAAAAGCCCTTCCTTGACCCCGCATTTCCCTCTGGCCACTGCACCATTTCCTGTCCTGTTTCACAGAAACCCCACCGAATAGATGTCTGTGCTTCCACACCTCCTCTCCCTGCCCTGCCTGGGGCCCTCTTCAGCCAGGTATGTATCCTCCCACTCTGCTGGAGCCTCTTGTCAAGGGACCAATGACCTTCCCACATCCAATAGTCCATCCGTAGCCAAGGCCTTCCTCCTCCTCCTGGAGCGTTCCAAGATCAGTTGCGCCCCTTGAGTGGCCTGCGGATACTGCTCTCTGCTGCTGCTTTGCCCCCAAAGGCCAGTCCCCTTGAGTCTCCTTGCTCCATCCTTCTCTTCTCTCCTGACTTTGAGATGCTGGCGTGTCCCACAGCACAGTCCATGGTCACGTTTACTCCCAGATGATCAGCTGGTCTCCTGGCTTTAAACACTGCCTGTGTCCCAGTGGCTTCTAACTGGGATCTCCACCTTGGACCTCTTTCCTGAACCCAGACTAGAATATACTGTTGCCTGCTCAGTACCTCACCCTTAACACGTTCCAAACTGCACTTCTGATTTGCTTCCTCCCTCCAATTTGCCATTTCAACAAATGGTGACACCGTCCATCAGGCGCTCCAACCAAAGACCCTCAGCCCCACCTTCAGAGCACCTCCAGAGCCTGACCAGGTCTCCTGTTCTTTCTCCTGAACTGCTGCCTGTCTCCACCCTTCCCCGTCTCCGGTCTGTGGTCCACACAGCAGCTTGGGGGCAGGCGACTGAATGCAGATTAGCTCGGGGTTCTGTTGCTCTCAGCCCCATCCCACCTGCCGCTTACCATGACCCATGAGGACAGGGCAATTGGCCCCCAGCCCACCCCTCTGCAACTTCATCTCCCCTGACTCTTTCCCTTGCTCATTCAGCTCCACCCAAGCCTCAGTCTGCACTAGATTTGGAATAAGTGGTGGTGTCTCTTTGAGCCTCAGTTTCCCTGCCTGTAAAATGGAGGGCTGGAGTCAGCTTACGCACAGTGTACCTATAAAGAGGTTCTGCTGCATTTTCTCACCCACAGGGTCTCCAGCGACCTGGAAAGTGCTCCATTGGAGCAGCCTGTTAGAGCCAGCTCCCCTCTGCGCTCTCTCTCCCATGGCATGGCTGAGCTCAGGGCTACTCACATCCAAGGTTAAACCAAGACTTTGTCATGAATCCAGGAATGCCAAGGAGAGGGAGTGGAACGGAGCCTCTGACTCTGCCAGGCCCCACACTGTCCTTTTGCACACGGGAAACCAAGGGCCTGCAGAGGCAGGGGTGCAACCCCACCAGCTCTCTGCTTGCCAAGGTGCAGAGCTCAGCCTGGCACCCCTGGGTCCTCACCTTGTGGATGAGCCCTGACCAGGACTTCTGTATGGCACACCTGGACCACCTGTCTCCCCAGAGCCTGGCACCCGATGCCTGCAGCACCCAGGACACGGTGCCTCATTGTCGAGCCCTCTGTGAGGGTCTGCTAGGCGTCTGGTGGCCTCCCTGTGCGTCCTGTCCTCGACATCAGTAAAGTGGGGCAAAGCAGCCTCCACCACCTGCCTCTTGGCTGGGGTAGGATCCTCCAGATTGGGTCCATAGCAGGTGCGTTAAAATGTGCCCAATGTGGGCCTTCTGAGTGATGAGAGCAGACACACGGGGCCACCTGGCCCCCTTTCCAGGCTCCTTTACTGCAATTTCATCTCCAGTCATCCCAGAAGCCATGTTCCTGTTCACAGCGGGCCATGACTGTGGGGCTGTAATATCAGCTTCTCTTGGCGGAAAGGGCCAAAGAAACTCCAGCAGAATCTTAGTGATGTCCCTGGAGCCCAGGGCTGCTGTGGACCCCAGATGAGCCAGAGGGCTTGAGCACCAGGTTGCCTAAGCTACCGTGGACCTACCTCTCCCTGCCAGGATGAGCCCAGGGCCTTTATCTCAAACTCGCCCTTGCCACAGCAGCAAGGTGGCTGCTCTGAAGCCTGGGTGCCCAGCTGCAGGCTGACTGCAATTCGGAAGGCCAGAAAGCTTGGGACTGGGGGCGTACAATCCCAGGTGGCTGCTGTGGCACAGCGAGCGGGATACTTACGCCATGACTATCACGCTGAAGTCCAGCCAGTTCCACGGGTCCCGGAGGAAAGTGAATGCGTGCAGGCAGAAGCCTCGGGCCAGGATCTTGACCAGAGACTCGAAGGTGTAGATGGCAGTGAAGGTGTACCTGGGGAGGTGAGGCCAGCGGGGTTTGCAGGGAACCAGCCGAGCTCGCCAGGATCCCCACACCAGTGCTGTCATGTCAGGCTCTCTGCAGTGCCCCAGGGCGGAGCTGGAGTCAAGGCCTAACTGTTCCAAACAGCTGGCTACCAAGTCCATCTTCCCGTTTGTTTCACTCAGTGCCTGCCAGGTGTCCAGTGAATTTGCCCTACCTATTTTCTCATCCCAGCCTGGGGGGCCAGATGCACAGGGTCTGTGCCAGTGGACACCACTGGCCCTCACCGTGCACGTGGGTCCTCAGCAGCTGGCAACAAGAGCCTGTCCTGTCCTCAACTGCCTACAGGTAGGTGGCTCCAGCTGTCCTCCCAGGCTGCAGAGAAGGGTGGTGTCCTGAGGCACAAGGCCAGGTAGGGGCTGTTCTCTCTGCCTGGGATGGCCTGAGGAATCCAAAATGCCTGCAGGCTGGCACCGGCCCACAGGGCTGGAATGGGAGAGGACCACAACCCAGGTCACAGAGCAGCCAGGCACCGCCCTGTGCAAGGAACTTTTGTAAGGGAGGCCGAGGGACATCCTGTCAGGCTCCTGAAAACAGGAGGCAACTGCAGTCAGGGCCTGTCAGACCTGCCTGGAGCCTGCGGGAAAGGTACTTTTATTTAGGAAGAAAAGACTAGAAGCAGTTATTGAAAACTGCAAAAGGTTGTTGGAGGCAGAACTTGGAAAAAAAAAAAAAAGCTGTCTGACAGGCCAGTGGTTCTGAAGGGGGGTAGCCTTGGCCTTTTCCTGCTGCTCCCCCCATACCTGTGTCTTAGGCCAGTTATGGCTCTACTCCTCAGGTTGCTCATCTGCCAAATGGGGACAGCACTGCACCTGCCCTAGTGGGTGGCCATAGAGCCAGAGGAGACACCACTTACTGTCTTTATGACAGTGCCTGGCATGTACTAAGTACGAGATAAATTGCTAGCACTACTTTGGAGCCTTCTCCAATGCCATGAGCCCTCTCTAGGAACAACAGGAGAAAGTCCCCACTTGTCCAATCAGGACAGCGTCTTCCCTTGGGGTGCAACTTAGCAACAGCATGTGGCAGGATTGGGAAGGGTAAGGGAAGGAGAGGCCAGGCCAAGGCCACTGCCACAGGGGTGGACCTCTGGGCCTGGACACAGCCTTCTTTGGGGTGAGTGCAGGGTCCATGGCATGGAATGGGCCAGGGACAGGGCTGGCTGGAGGCGAGGCGCTGAGATACTCACTCGACATACTTGGTCCAGGGCGGAGGGTCGTGCTGGGCCATGAACACGCAGTTGGTCAGGATGGTGCACATGATGAGCATGCTGAAGAGCGTGGCGCGAGGTCAAGGAAACCACGGCGTGGGTTGGCCAAGCCAGCCCTGCAGGGGCCAGGCCAGAAGCCCTGAGTGGAAAGAGAGGGCTCCACCACGCCAGCCCTCTGCCAAGGAGGCTGGTCTCTGTCCTCTCCCTGCACTGGCTGCTGAATCCCTGCCGCTCCACAGCCCCCAGCTGGCACCGCCCACTGGCAGCACTCACTACGCAGGGCTCTCTACAGGGCCCAGCACGGAGGGGAGGGAAGAGGACTCCAGTCTGAGAGGACCCTGTCCCCAGTCACCTGGAGGGTATGGGGTATTTACAGGCTGCTCCTAGGACTCAACTTGACTCAACTCGACTCGATGGCACCTAACAAAAACAACAACCTAGGGAGGGGAAGGCCAGGGGCCCACGTTCCCGCCCTCAATATGAGGTAAGCAGTCCAGCCTGGCTTTTGCCCAGGAGTCCTTGACCTCGTGGGGACCTGATGACCTCCAGGGAGGTGGCAGGGCAGTTCCTGGTTACTTCCTGCTGTTCTGCCTGCTCCTCATCCTTGTCCTCCGCCCTGTCTAGAAAGCTCCTCCTTATTCTCTAAGATCCCTGGACTGGGCAGCCCCAGACACCCTGGCCAGTGTGACCTCGTGCCCCTGAGTACTGGCAGCCGTCTGTGCCTCGGCTACTTGCTGAGTGGCGAAGCCTGCCTGTCTCCTAGCCAGAAGGTGCACTCTACAGATGTAGAACCATTTCCTTGGGTGTCCTACTGGGACCTCAGCCTTCAGCCGAGCCCCCCAGACCTTACCTACCCGATACTGGCCACATGTCCCAGCATCTGAGTTGCTGCTTCAGGCTAGACAAACCCCTGCCAGACCTCTTCCAACCCGCCCTCACCTCTGCAGGGAGCACGGGGCAGACCCAGGGCCTGGTTCCAGGCAGTGACATGGTGTTGGCCTCACAGATCCCTCTCTACCCGAGGAGAGGCTGTGCCTCCCACTACCCAGGGCTGTGCCCAGGCTCGCCCACCACACCTAAGCCTCAGCCACATGCCCAGCTGCCACCTGGCAGTTCCCACCGTAGTCACCGACCTTTAGGCCACCTCTGCCCTCCCTAGCTCCACACCACTCTCCTGATGGGGGGCCTGTACCATCTGAGCCCAGACCAGGCAGGCCAGCCGCTCAGGCTCACCTCCCTGATCTGAGTTCAAGGAATCCATCCAGCGATGGCCTTCCTGCCTCCCACTGTCTGTCTAAGGAGGCCAGGCAGCTAGGAAGTGAGCCTCCTGCTTATGCTGACCTCGCCAGCTTTCATCTGAGGTGAGGGGCAGCAGGCAGTGGGAATCCTCCTCAGACAGATCAGTGCTGGCCCCTCAGACCATCAGCTCTGGGTTCCTCCCTGGCCACAGAGCGCCTCTCCAGGCACTGGGGCCTCTACCTCTGTGTGGTATCTGCCAGCCATTGGTCTGTGAGGTCCCCATGACCAGGCTTTGCTCCCTGTCCAGTTTTCAAGGGGGAATCCAACCCTGGTCTTGGGCACCCTCCTACCATGGTTCCCTAGACCCAGGCTATGTGTGAGGGACCCTCCCTGCTCAGGCAGTTATCAAACCCCTCAGCCAGCCTTCACTCACCCTCACTGCTAAACCCCCAACATATACAAGTAATGACGCTAACAGCAGAGAGTTATTAACCTTCGAGGAGCTGGCCTCTGCACTCTGTCCACCAACTATCTGATTCTCTCAACAGCCCTCTGCAGCACGGACACCATCTCTACCTGAAGGGATGGGAACAGGGAGGCTCACAGAGTCCAAGGTCACTGTTGCAGGCAGAATAAAGGCCCCAAAGATGACCACTTCTGCATCCCAGGAAGCTGTGAATAAGTTAATTTCTATGACAAACGGACTTTGCAGATGTGATTAAGTTAAGGCTCTGAAGGTGGGAGAGTCCCCTGGATGATCCAGGTGGGCCCAAGGCCATCACAAGGGTCCTTTTGAAAGAGGGGGGACTGAAGGGTCAGAGACTTGTGGGTGAGGAAGATGTGCCTTGCCATCGCTGGCTTGAAGGGGGTTGTGAGCCAAGGAATGCAATCGGCTTCCAGAAACAGGAAAAGCCTAGAAAAGGATTCTGCCCCAGAGCCTTCCAAAAGGAACGGAGCCCTGTCAGCCAGGCCTCACTCACAGGAGAGGCCACTCTCCTGCCGCAGCCTGATGGCCTGCGTGAGCCACACTGCTTCAGACCTCACCTGCCAAGCAGGCCTGCCGTGGCTCACCTGGCCTCTGCTGCCCACGGGGTGATATGGAACCCACATGAGGTGAGGGGTCCACCAAACAAGAGGAGACTGCCCCCAGGAAGAGTGGGCGATGGCAGAGCCATGGTCCTGAAGCAGTCCGAAACGGGAGGCCGTGGGAAACCAGACACACCTCTGGCTAGGCAGAAGGGCTTCCCAGAGGAGGCATTTAGACAATCAGCCTAGCTGGTGCTGGCGAAGCAGCAGGGACTGAGGGCTCCAAGACTCTTCTCTGTGGAGCTGGGCCCATCTTGCTTCCAGGTGGCGCTGTGGAAGAAACGGCTCTTCTATAGACAGCACGGAGGACCTGACTGGACATGGACAGAGGGGAGGAGAAGTCTACCACACAAACTCAAGGAGGAGTGGGCCACCCAGCCTGGCCCTTTGGTGGGCAAGGCAGGAGCTGTCTAGCTGCCTACTGTCTCCTCCAGACCCAGCGATGGCTTAGGGCGAGGGGAGGCGGCCTCTTACCCCTATTCAAAATGTTTGTCTGGCCCAAAGGGCAGTGCTTAGTCTCAGTCACCCCTCTGTGCATGCACACGATCTCTTCCTGGTAGATGGAGGCCCTGGTCGGTGTGACTGCCCAAAGCATCCCAAGTTCCCCAGTGGAGCCCAGCATGTGGCCAATACCAGACTGATGAGTCAACTGAATGCCCGGCCAACACACACCTGTTCACACTGCCTGCTAATTTCAGGCCGATGATCAAGCCAGTCCTTCATGTGGGCAGAGGCAGAGGATAGCTCCCCAGGCCTGCGCTCAGCTCAGCATCTTCAATCCTGTCAGCCACTGTCTCAGATACCAACTCCCAGCCTCATGACTCCAAGGCCAGCAAGGACTGCCTGTGTGGCTGGGGCATGCCTGAAACCCGGGCTGCTACACTGCCAGACCCTAGGGAGACTGAAAACTCCCAGAGAGAAGAGATTAACTGTGGGGGGTATTGTCACGAATCTGTGCTATTCAATGAACACACACGTGAGCATGCACACAGATGCATGTAATTTGATTGCCCATTTGAATCTGGTAGAGAGACGTGGGAGGGTTTTGTGAGCAGATCCTGGGCACCCAAGAAGGCAAAATGCTTCTTGGTATGAATGTGAGGGCTCTTTGAATGTGACTCCAGTGGAATTTGGAGTTTAGTTGGTTCCTTTTATTTAATCTCTGCAGGAACACATTCTGTGAGATTGTAACAAAAATACACAGGAAAAAAATAATTCTACATTCCCATATTTACTTTCTCAACAACTTCCCAGGGAGGCCCTGTAAGTGTGGAACAAAAAGTAAAGCCAAACAGAATGATGGTGCATTTGCTAGCCTGTCACTGCACACTCTTGGGTTGTCACGGGGGACCAGGCTTTCTCACCAGGCTGCATTCCTGCCTACTTTTAAGTCTGTCTTTGTCCTATGTGCCCTTTCCAAAGAGCCTATCACAGGACCCTGCACATGCAGGGACTGAGTTGATGTTTGAATGAATGTAAAAATTTAAGCAGAGTGAAAGTTGACAATTCAAAAAATAAAATCCAACTGTCCCATTAAAAATGCACTGTGAATCAGGTACCATGTCACATTCCTGTAATCCCAGCTACTCAGGAAGTTCAGGCAGGAGGATCGCAGTTCAAGACTAGAGGCAGCATGCATAACTTATCGAGACCTTGTCTCAAAAAAAGGGAGGGGGTCTAGGGGTCCAGCTCAGTAGTGGAGCTCTTGTCTAGAACACACAAGTCCCTAGGTTCAACCCCCAGTACTGCAAAACAAAAACAAACCCCAAACAGAAATGCATTGTGACTACCAGTGGGGCCAGGGTCTTTTTTGTTGTTGTTAGGTGCTGTCAAGTCAGTGTCCAACTCGTAGTAACCCTATGTACAACAGATGAAACACTAGTGTCCTGCTTCTCTGCTATTCATAGAGTTTTCAATGGCTGATTTCTTTTTGGGAGTGGGTTTCCAAGTCTTTCTCCCAAGCCTACAGCACCTGGTGTTCCCAGGTGTTCTCTCATCCAAGTACTAACCAGGTCTGATCCTGCTTAGTTTCCGGGATCTGAAGAGATCGGACACCACAGTGGTATGGCTGCAGGCAATCGTTTCTTTTTGGGGTGATGCAAATCTAGGAATAGGTAGTGGTGATAGTTGCCTAACCTTTTGGAAATACTAAAAAACCACTGAATTGTGTACATTAAAAATGATAAGTTTTAGGATATATGAAATATACCTCAATATTTTTAAAGACAAAATATTACTATGTAGCCCAGGCTGGCCTTGAACTTGCAATCCTGCATCAGTCTCCATAGTACTGGATTTACAGGAGTCTACAAATATACCATGGACTGCTAAAAGAACCAACAGATCCATCCTAGAAGTGCAACCACAGTGCTCCTTGGAAACAAGTCTGGCTAGACTGCGTCTTACATATTTTGGAGATCAGTCAGAAGAGACTGATCCCTGGAAAAGGACATTATGTTTGGAAGGGCAACTAAAAAAAGGAAAATCCTCAACTAGATTGGTTGACACAGTGGCTGCAACAATGGGCTTAAACATAAAAATGATTGTGTGCATGGCACAGTGTTGGGGAGTGCTTCATTCTATTGTCCAAAGGTTCACTATGAGTCAGAATCAACTTGATTACACCTAACAACACCTGGCAACCCCCTCCCAAAAATCAATCTGCCATTGAAAACCCTATGAACAGCAGAGAAGCACTGACAATGGTGGTTCCCCTGTTGTACAGAGGGTCGCTATGAGTCGGATACCGACTCGACAGCACCTAACAACAACAACAACAAAACAACAAAAACACCACCACCAAGCCAAACCTCCCCACCTCCCACTGTGGTGCTGGGATTGAACCCTGGGCCTTGTGCATGCTTGGCAAGTGCTCTCACCACCAAGCTACATCCTCAGCCCTATATCTCAATTCTATAAACAGGAAATGTGTGGAAAACCTGTAGGTTCCTAGGCCTCATGATAGCTATTCTAGTCTGGAAAGACCTAAAAATCTGTCTTTTATTTCTCTTATTTTTAACTTATTTTTTATTTTATTGTTGCTGTTTTGAGTCAGAGTATCACTGTGTGCCTGCAGCCATAGCCCTGTGGCATGTGATCCTGTCAGATCTCGGAAGCTAAGCAGGGTCTGGCCTGGTTAGTACTTGGATGGGAGACCACCTGGGAACAACAGATACTGCAGGTTTGGGAGAAGGACCTGGCAACCCGCTCCCAATAATCAATCTGCCATTGAAAACCCTATGAACAGCAGAGAAGCACTGACAATAGTGTTTCGCCTGTTGTATGAAGGGTCGCTATGATTCGGATACCGACTCAACCGCACCTAACAACAACAGCAACAACAATCACTGTGTAGCCCAGGCTGGCCTAGAGCTCATTATGTAGATCTGGCTGGCCTCAAACTTAAGTTGATCCTCCTGCTTCAGCCTCCTGAGTGCTGGAGTTACAGACCAACAATCTGCCTCTTAAATGAACTTCCCAGGTGACCCTGAAGTGACCCTCATGGCCTGTTATCTGGAAACAACTGTGGCAGGGCAGCGTGCACATGAAGACCTTACTGAAACTCTGGTGCTGGGGTAGGGCCCGAGATTCCAACTCCTACCAAATCCTGGTGACACCTGGCCCCTGGGTGGGTTCACTACCACACTGTCAAAGTCACTTTCAAGGGTGCTGAGCAGCAGCTCACAAACCCCGAGACCTTGCTCCTCCCTCCCCAGCGCCCACCAGGTGGCGCTGTCCAGGGCCGACTCCCATTCCGGGGCAGCGGAGCCAAGGCAGCCCTAGGAGCCAGCGTGGGACCTCCCTGAAGCCGATCGATTCCCCGGAGCGGCTGCCCTGGCGGAGGCAGGACGGCCGGCTCGGGGCCCTCAGGGCCAGCCCTGCCAGGTGGAACCAGAGCCGCACGACCTCGGAGCCGCTAATCAGTGGGCCCTTGCGGGGCTAGGGAGCTGCAGTGCCCCCACTGCCTCCCTTGCCCACCTGCTTCCCTGGCCTCTTCTTGCCTGCAAGCTCCTGGTAGGAGCCCTGGGACCGCGGCTGCATCCCTGGGGCTTCTGTGGCTGCCAAACAGGGCCGGGTTGGTTAGATACCTGCCGGAGAAGTCGCAGGGGAGTGCGGAGGAGGCTTGCAGGAGGCCACGCCCTTGGAGTGCGGCTGGCGACGGGCTCAGAGCGCTAAGGCAGCCGCTTCTCCTGCCGCTCTGCTCTGCTCACCAGGCTGGGGCCGCACTCCAGCAGGAATGCCAGCTCTTAGGGCACAGTAACAGTCCCGGGGGAAGCCCATTCAGACTGGGGGTGGAGGGACCTAGGGAAGTCTGTCGAGCCATCCCACCACACCCAAGACCAACACCAACATCACGGAGCATGGCAGCGTTGCTCAGGTTAACAGCAGGGCCACCTGCATGTGTACCCTTGCCTGGTCACCAGTGGCCATAGGAAGGGCCACCTGGGCCCTCACAGTAAGTGCAGCTGCCTCAGCCTCATTGGCTGGCACCTCCCCTCTCCGAGACTCGATCTGTGGGGCTCCATCTCGGAGCACTTGGCGCATGCGCCCTCTGAGAGAGGCCCCTCTCAGGCCGCTTATTTCTCTGCACCACTGTGCTCGCTCCCTCTGAAGGCTGGAGCTTTTTTAGGCTGTGGTTTATATAATTGAACGCTAACCAGAGTTCTTTGAGATGTTCTGAAACTGCAAACATTTTGTCAACACCTAGTCCAAAAGCAAGTGCTGCCTCCCTCGAAAAAAGCCCACGTGAGAATAAACTGGAGGCCTCTTCAGTGGGAAATGGCTTTTCCTTAACAGAGCCCAGGGTGCCTGCTGGAAGATCCCTGCCAGTGGGTGGGGAGTTGGAGGGCCTGGGGGTGCCGTGGTTGAGGACGGTCAGAGCCAGAGGAACGCTGGGCCTCAATTCTTCTGAGACCCCTAGCAACTTGGCTTCTAGGCTGCCTGTCTCGGTTAGAATCAGAGGAAGGTTTCTCAAACTTTCATGCACCAGAGAACCCCGGGGGGGACAGCGTTGCAATGCAGGTCTAGGGTAGGGTCAAGGTCTTGCCTTCCCAACAAGCTCCCAGTGGGGACCTGCTGCTTGCCCCAGGGGCAGCTGGGACTCAGCACCATTCCTGGGTGGCATTACACCAGGATGGAGTGAGGGGGGCAGCACCTGTGCCCACCCCCAGTGTATGGCCCCTGCAGGAATGAACTGCAAAGGATATGAGTGAACCAGAATCTTCACGGCTGCTCTGCGGATGGGGTGGAAGGGGCTGAGGATGTACAAGGCGTTGGTGGCACTGAACCGGAAGATGGTCTTGCCTTTATTTAGCACGATGAAGGTCTGCAGACAGAGAGAGACTTCAGGTCAGGGGCAGCAGCCCCCAGGGCCTGTGGAAAGAGGCTTTTGGGGGACAGCTGTCTGCTCAGAGCCCCAGGACAATGGCTGAAATGTGGGGAGGGAAGAGGGGTGGGAGGGGAGCTAGAGAGGACTGGCCTAGGGGCCCTCTGGCTGGTTGAGACTCAGTTTCGTTTCAGCATTACAGTCCTAACCAGAAGGGGCTTCTCACGGTCCTAGCCTTGCACTGCCACCGCAGAGGCCCAGAAGCCCAGAAGCCTCCGCCTGGAGGATACAACTGGGTGTCTCCCCCTAGGGGATCACAAGTAGCCCGAGGTGGACCCCGCCCTTGGCTTCCAGAAGATCTGTCACAGGGCATATGGGAGCCAGTGAGCAATGAATGGTAGAGGCTGAACACAAACTCCACCGGTGGGCCCTGGGGCCAAAGGCAGCCCCCGAGGACAGAGGTCCCTCTCCACCTGCCTAGGTGTGGTGGGGACACCTCTGGGACCTCACGCCTCCCAGGGCTGAGTGGTGGGTCAGGTTCTGTTTAACCTGGACTGGGGAGACAAGTTGACCAGATAGATTAGAACTGAAAGTTCTGCACTGTGCCTCTCTCGTGGCAGCAGAGAGGCCTGGAAGTGTGGCCAGCAGGTTGGGGAGACCAAGCCTCTGCAGGGGCCCTGTGTACCTGTGACCCAGGAGACCAAGGCAGGGTGAGTACCCTGGGGAACTTACTTCTGTGTTAGCCATGCTGGGAGGAAGCCCGAGTCACCCTGTCCTCATGGACAAGAGCCTCTTCCTCTCCATGTCCTCAGGAGGGACACTGGCAGGACCAGGCCTCCACACACCCCCAGCAGTTACCACCCTTTACCCCTCCCAGACTTCCCAGTGGCCTCCAATGGCCCTGTGGCAGATCACAAGGCCAGGAGTGAGGAGGTGGGGGTAGGGGGCGAGCGGGCTGCTAATGCAGCCTGGCCTGAGCCAGGGAGGGGTGTGTCCCTAGTTAGGACAGGGGACCACATGCTGCGCCCTGGATTCAGGGCAGGATTCAGGGCTTTGTTCCAGTTCTGAAGTACACCTTGGGGCAGGGAGGATCCTGCAGAGGTGGACATCCAACCACAGCTAATCCCAAAATCTTCACAGGGCAGGCGTGCAACAGAAATGGCCCTTCCCTTTATTCCAGAACTCCAAAATGAAGGTGACCGGCAGGCGGAGCACCAGTGAGCCTCCCCCCTTCCCAGGCCAGGGGAGCCCACATGCAGGCTGTGGGGAAGGGTAGAGGTCACCTTCTGGGTGCTGTAGAAGGGGTCCAGGTCCTCCAGGGGCTCCCCGATGAGCTCTCGGGGCGGGATGCCATAGAGGTCAGGCAGCTTTTTGGATGCCTGCAGGTCCAGCTGGGGCCGGGGCGCCTCCTCATCAGGCAGCCCCTCGCGGCTCTCCTGCGAGGCGGCCGAGCTGCGGGCCTGCTTCTCGGCCATGCGCTTCTCGATGGCCGCCAGGGACTCCCGTGTGAACCTGCGGAAGCTGCTGGTGCCCCGAGGTAACAGGAAGTTTGCCATCTTCTCATCCTGCTTCTGGGGCACAGGCTCTCCTCAGGTTGCCTGGGGGAAAGTGGAAGACACAGACCGGTGTGTGACAGGGTGGGGCCGGAGGGGCAGTGGCCGGCCCTGGGGAGGAAGGGCCATGTGTTTGCAAGGATGTTCGCTGGGGTGAGCTCAGGCCCTCCAGGTGTGGCTGTGCGAGGGCCAGCAGAGGTCACTCTCCCCCTGCCATGCTAACATGCAGGTTGCTGGTGGTGGGCAGGAGTGCCTGACATGGCAGGAGCTCCATCCTGTCCACCCAGCACAGAAGAAAACGTCTGGCCTTTGGTCCCCTAGCTGTCCTCACTTGAGACCTTCCCATGACTAGTGCTGACACCCGGAGCTGATGAAGCAGACTCCACTGGGCAGGATGGAGCTGTGATTTTCCTCCTCCCGGATCTGTGGGGGGCCAGGGCATTTGCAGGGACCAGGTGGCACCTTGCTTCTTCGGGGGGATCTCCAGCCTGACGGAGTCCGCCCCCCCGCAGCACAGTGTGCCCACAGGGCGGGAGGCAGGCTTCACCTGTAGCGTGGGAGGTGGCATCTCTGGGTTTGCTGTGGGAGACCCAAGAGCACCCTGTGGGTTTGGGGACAGTCAAGCAACCACCTGGAGCTGCCAACACATGCCGGCACGCTGGTCCCCCACTGGCAGAGCCCTGCTGAGGATGGTGAAGGAAGGCCCAGTGTGGGGCACCATCTCCAGCTCATCCCATTCCAAAGGAAGTGTTTGGGTGCTCCCCTTCCTCCCAAAGGGAGTGAAGAGATGCCAATCCCAAGGGACAGCAGAACCGGAAATAGGTGACCACAACCGACCAGGATATCTAGCCAGCACATGTGTGTGATGTCAAACCGGGAGAATGTGGCCCCTGGTGGCCTCCAGCGATTCAGAACCTGGTGTGAACACACTCTGCCTATGACCGGGAGGCAGAAAAATGCATCCCCGAGTGCCCCACCAAAACAGGATGTGGCCAGAGGGCTCCTGACAGTGCTACCAAGCCAGGACACTGAGCCGCTAATTACCACATCAAACCCAAGAATGGCTGGGCACAGGCTCAAGGGAGCAGAGTGGACACCTGCTGGAGATCTCTGCCAGGCCACAATCACTTCCTGTCAACCGAGGGCTTTGCCCTCATCATACTCTTGCAAGTCACGTCACCAGTGACCCTGTGAGCTGCTGCAGTCCCCACCCTGTCCAGGCTTGGGGGCTCCCAGAGCTCTGTGGATTGCAGACACCTGGCCAGGTGGCAGGCAAGCCATGAACAAACATGACATGGCCTGGTCTCAGAAGCATGCCTCTGTCTGCATGGCATGTGAGAGCGGCGGGGGACAGAGGTCCTTGGACCTAGGCTTTTACAGCCACTCCATCCTCTGCATCTTTTTCTTCTTTCATTCACATGAAGGTAAAGGAGCATCTTTGTTAAAAATAGCAGGTGAGAGAGTAGGTTCCCACTTCATAAAAGCATTTCCCTGTCTACCTTCCATCTCTGTGTGAAAAGAAAAACATCTATAACACTTGTCACCAAATGTGAATGGTGATTTTTTTCCTCCTAGCCGAGGGGAATTTGAGTAATTTTAAACTTTCTTTGTACTTTTCTCCATTGCTTGAATTCCTTATGATGAGCTTGCAAGAACGATAAAGCCATTCTTCTTTTTATTAAAAAAAAATTAAAGAACCCAGCTTGGATGACAGCAGCCCCTGGGAGGGTAACCCTTTCCACTGTGAGCCCTCACTAGGTCCATAAGTTGGGAAGCCACCCCTGTAGCTTGGAAGTCTTTGCTAAAAATAGTGTTCTCTGTTTCACCGAATCCATCTGTGTCCCTACGCCTGCAAGGGTTCTGGAGATACATGCACACTCACGGATGTGCAAAGGCTCACTGGTACCCACCATGGGGTATGTGTGTACAAGCCTGCACCTGGACACACATCTGTACTAGTAAAAATGTGTTTGTAATCTGTACTGAAGTAAATGACTCATGCAGATAGGTGAACGTACCAGAGGAAGAAATGAATTGATTCCAGCCCCTCACTCTTGGGCTCTTGTCCAGTGCTACCCCTCTTCGCCAAGGTGACCACTCTGCTGACTGCTGAGGGTAGGGGCTCTTTGTGGACCCATGGAGGGAGAGGGCAAGGATTTGGGGAGAGAGAGTGCGTCTCCTACTCATTGGCTCAAGTTCACCATTTCTTTCACTTATGAATGCAGGCAAGAGAAGTGTTAGCAGTACCAATGACCAAAAGGAACTGCAGCTGCTTCCTGCGTCCCATCGCAGTTGCTGCTGGTTTCTTGAATATTATTAATGCCCATCCCCACGTAGAAATCACAGTACTCAGACCTGTTGCTTGATCTTATTTAAGCCATGAATAAAGATGCACACACATATTATTTTCTACCATGAATATACACTGAAGAGTTAAAAAGAAAAGCCGCACACACCTTACTCTATCAAAAATTGGTTTTTAAGTGTTCTGATAGCTGTATTCAATACAATTAATTTCCTTTTTAATCCTACGCATTTTAGTTTGCATTGAAAAATGTGATTCTGAGATGGGCCTCACCTGCCTGGTTGTTGTTGTTGTTGTTAGGTGCCGTCGAGTCGGTATCCGACTCATAGCGACCCTCTGTACAACAGGGGAAACACTATTGTCAGGGAAAAGTTAAGATCCTGGCTTGGTTTCTGCTTAGTTGCTGGCCCTGGGGTCCCCTCCTCTACTCCTCCTCTCCCCTCCTCCTTCCTTCATCTGTGAAGTGAGGAAGGTGGACAGGGAACGTGCAGTCCTCTCTGGGGTTCTCTGATGTGCTCACTGTGGCCCCCCCACAGTGGCTACCCTCCGGCTTTGGCTCTCTGGGATGGAAAATGGTGCTGAAGGCCCTCCCAGGACAAGGGAGGCCTGGCTCAGGGACCCCAGCCTGCCCTACCCTGGGGCATGACAGATTCCATTCTGAGCCCTGTGCTGCCCCGTGGGAGAGGCTGAACCCCCACAAGGAGCCAGGCCCCAGGTCCTCAGGGATGGCCAGAGACCGGAGGGGCAGGCGTTTGGGCTCCTGTGTGCCAGCCTTACCACCCCCTTTCTAGTGCCCTCCATCCCAAGAAGGGTCTCATGTCAGCTGGGGGCCACCTCACCCTGGCACTCGGCCCAGCGGCTGAAACCAGATTCCAGATGGAGTTTGCTGCTCCCTAGTAGCCAGGCGGCCTCAGGTTCCAAAGTAAACCTGCCAAGGCTGTCCTTTGTCGCTGGGCCCCATGCACAGTGGGTGGGCAGGATCCGTTTTCTCCCTTGTTCTCTGCTGCCTGCACCTGGCTCCAGCCCTGCCTCCCCCCTGCAGCTCGGGGCCCACACCCTGTGGCACCCGGCCTGGCAGCAGGGTGGGACCTGACTGCTCATGCTGGGCACTGGCGGCCAGCCGTACCGTCCTCTCCATCAGCCTTCTGGGCAGTCAATGGTGCTTACTGTGCCGGGTCCCGGAACACGGAGCCTGGAAGGCACTGGGGGAGGGTGCAGGCCCAGCCATACCCAAGGCCTGGAGGTCCGCCTGGCTTGTCTGCAGCGGGGAGGAGACTCCTGAACAGCTTCTGCCTGATAGCCCAGCCCGCGGGGAGGCCATGGCCACTCTCCCCCAAGGCCAGCACCACCGCCACTCCTCTCGCCAGGCGGGCGTCTCCCTTTGCACCTGCCCCAGGCTGCTCTCCTTCCGGTGGGCCCTTCTGCCCCGGCCAGCTTCCCCTGCCTTTCCTGCCTCATGCTCACCTGTCTTGGGGTACTGGACTCAACCCTCCCACGTCGACACCACAGGCTCCAGAGAGTTCGTGGGAACAAACTGTGAAGCCTCTTTTGCCAATTGGCTCCTCCAGGAACTCTTTCTTCTGGGTCTGGTCACAAGCCCTTGACCCCCAACGCCATGGCCCCGAGACAAGACTCCTCAAGCTCCTCTGACCACGGCCATGCCCCTGCCACCACCGCCTTCCTCTTTTCCTTCCACCCCATGACTTAGATACTCCCAGACACTGTCGGTGCCCTGGGTGACAGAGACACTTCGTGCTGTCTCCTCCAGGGCACCTCTGATTGCCCACCCACCATGCCCCCCTCCTGCCTCTGCACCCCTACCTGACCCCAGCCCCTTCCTGACCTCTGCTGGTCACTGACCGTCCTTGGCAGAGTCTGGTCTCCCCAGTCAGCCTGGATGCCACTTTTAAGGGCAGAAACAGGAGCCCCCTCTAGCCACTGGACTGCAAGGCAGAGACGCCGAGCCAGGGAACTCACAGCCTGGAGGCCTGGAGTGCAGCTGCGGGCGCAGTCCAGGCAGGGACGATGTGGGATGAGGAACTCAGCCAGGTTTGCATGAGACTTTGCAGGTTTTAGCACTGACATTCCTAAACCCCAGGATAACCCTCAGATCGTGGCAAACCAGGGTGAGGAGGGAGCCGAGGCCAGTCTCCCAGCTCCCTGTGCCCCTCCCTGGCCACTTCAAACCCTGAGGCTGAAGGCAGGCACACTCCAGCCTCCTGAGTCATGTCTGGCATTTTGGTCGCCTTGGAATCGGGAACTCTGGAACCTAGCATGCAAAGAATATTCTTTGCCATGTAAATTTATGCACAGCGCTCTGTGGAAGCGGCTCCCTGGCTTCCTAGGAAATCTTGTTGGCTTCCTGGGCTCTGTGCTCCTCTCTCCTGCCTGGCAGGTTGGCTGACCTTGAATGGGAGCGCCTACCACCTTGGCATGCAGGCCACCCATCCAGGTCCACCTTTCCTAGCCCTATGCCACTCCCCTTCTGCCTGTCCCTGGCCCCTGAAGGAGAGGCCCAGGGAGAGAGTGTGGGTTCCGTCAATACAGGTGCATCCCAGAGGGGGAGGCCAGGGTACCAGCGACTCCCTGGTCACACTCCACAGGTGAGCAGGGGCCTCCCTCTGCTCAGGCAGATGGACATGGTAAGAGATAGGTGCCCCTAGGCTGGCCACACCAGGGACAGGAGGACACGATTAGCAGAAGTCTGATGGGCTAGAACTTCCTGATGGTATCCACAGAACCTCACATAGTGAGGTGAGAACTAGGAGCCCTGCTCATCTGGGCCTCATCCTTGAATCCCCCACGACAACTTGCTAACTGATTAACACTCAACTCAGACAGGTTTTATCCACTGACTGACTCAGCGGACACATCAGCGCCCACTGTGTCCGCGGTCCTACAAATGACTTCACAGGATACTTTTCTTCCCAAGGTGACAGATCCCGAATCAACAGGTGATGATGAGAAAATGAGGAAGTCATCAGCAGACACCCTGTGCTGGCCAGCGAGGGCATTCTGTACCCAGACTTGCTAAGCCTGGCGATAAGGAAATGCCCTGGGCCAGAGAACCCGTTCCCATATCCACTGATGCCTCCTCCCCTGGCCCCCGATTTCCCCTTCCTGGAGATCCCTGTTCTTATGTGGGATGCGCAAGTGGTTAGGACTGTGGCTCAGAAGCTATTCTGTCAATGGGAACCTGGACCCTGACCACTTATTTGCCACGTGTCTTTGGGCAAGTTAATTGATTTTTCTCCAGCTCGGTTTCCCCATCTGTAATTGACGGTTAGATGAGATAGGACCTACTTCCCAAGGCTGTTGTGAAGCATAAATACATTGGTACTTTCCCAAGTTGGTTGTACAGTACACATTCGGTGAGTATCACCAGTATGACCAACTGAGTGTCAGTTGCTATGATTATTGTGGTTAGTGCTGTCATTATGATCACGTGTCACTTACTAATGAGCATACCTTCTGAGAAATGCATCACTAAGGAGTTTTATCGGGTGAACATCATAGAGTATATGTAAGTATAGGCCAATCACTCAGTGTGTTTCTTTTCTCTTTTCTTTTCTTTTGCTAGTTTTGGTGCCAGGGATTGAAGCCAGGGCCTTGCTCATGCTAAGCACATGCTCTACCATTGAGCAACACCTCCAGGCCCCAACTCAGCGTTGCCTCTGGATGCGATTAAGAGAAGCAGTAAATAAATGTGAATATACGAAGCAGCTGCCAGCAGAACGCAGCTCTGTTCTACAGTGAATGCTCTGCCTTTACTTTGTTTTTATTTTTTCTGGTACTGGGGCCTTTAACGCAGGATCTCACCCATTCTTTGCAAGTGCTCTACCACGGAGCTGCGCCCCTAGCCCATTTTTTACTTCTTATTTTGAAGCAGAGTCTCCCTAAATTGCACAGGCTGCCTCTGGCCTCAAACCTGCAGTCCTCCTGCCTCTGTGAGTCACTGGGATTATAGGAGTGTGCCACCATCCCTCGTTAATAAACTCTTTTCTTATAAGTGGGAGTATATGCCAAAATAATCATAAAGGATCATGTAGTAAATGCACACACCAGTAACACAGCTGTTTGTTATCAAGTATTAGGTACCGTACATAATTGTCTGGGCTCCCCTGCTATATGACTGGCGATGCAGTAGGTCTGCATACACTAGCATTGCCACACACATGTGAGTGTCATGTGCTACAACGTAGGATGGCTGCAAAGTCACTAGGTGACAGGTCCTTTTCAGATCCCTTACAATCTCCAGGGACCATCATCATAAACCATTGTCACACAGCACATACTGCATGCCTATGCTCACAGAGCCCGGCACCGAGGGCCTCCTCTCGCCTGGCTCCTTCCTTCTGCAAGGCCCCAGCACACGCGTTCCGCACCAGCTTCAGCACAAGGCAGTGTTTGCTCTCACACATCCCTGCCCTGGCACTCGGCCTGGGTGCCCAGGCAGGGCCCAGCCCGGTAAGGTGCCTGCTGAGAGCGCAGTGAGTGCATGAACAAGTCCTGGTTAACCTTCCCATTGCCCAGCCACAAACCCACACTGGGGTCCCGGTCCTCTTTCTGACCTCAGTTTCCCTAGCTCTGAGTTGGTGTGGACGCTGCAGGAAGGCCATCCCGGCAGTGCTCCATGCTCACTAGTGCCACTGCAGGTCAGCTTATCTGCACTACTTCCAGGAAGGCGGAGCCTACTGTCCACCCCTCAGCGGTGGGAAATCTGACTCTCGGAGCTGTCTGGAGCCTAACATTGCCTCCTACCTTGGAGGGCACAGAGTGGAGTGGGGGGTGTGGCTTACCTGTGGCCACCTCCCTGGACTGAGAGGCCTGTGACCCCCTCTCTGAGGCTGACTGGGCCAGTGGCCTCAATGGAGGCTGCTTATGTGCTATGATGGCCGCCAGGCAGGCTGCCCAGCCTGTGCCCACAAGTGGGCGGAGGCTCTGGGGGAGACAGGGCCAATTTCTGCCCCTGCCCAGAATCAGCACCCTCACTGACGGAAACGGTTCCCTAGCAGCTCTCTGCATCTCCAGCGCTATCCGAAGGGCAGCCGCTTGTGCCGGGTGTGGCCCTCAGGGGCTTGTGATGTGCCTAGCACGGATGGGCGCGCTGCTGTGGACCAACCCGCTTCTGAAGGCTTAGCAGGAGATCATGTATACCAGCTGCTTCACTAATCATTTTTAATATTGATCACAAGTCAAACTTCATAATATTTTACTTGACAATGCACTGGATTAAATAAATAAAACACACTGAAGTTAATTTCACCTGTTTCTTTTTCCTTGTTAAAATGTAACTGCTAGTAAATCTAAAATTGCATCTGTGACTTACATTTGTGACTCACTAAGTTTTGGCTACCAGAACCTAAGCCAGTATAGGAGGACACCTGCTTTGGGGCTGGGGCTCACGCTGGCCTCTGGGGGTGGAGGGCGTGGGTGGGGCAGGAATGGGTTGAAGGAGTGTTGTCCTGGTGGACCAGAAAGTGGCCACTGGGGTTTCTGGCCATGGCTGTGGGTGGTTAACAGGTTGGGATGGTGGGAGGCAGGAGGGGGAGGGTCAAGAGCATGTTTGGCCTGTCCCTCCGCCCAGGCAATTATGTGCACAGTCCTGCTCTCAGGGTGGCAGCTTGGACAATGGCTCGGTGGGGGTGCCAGCTGGTGCTGGGCTTGTACATTCAGGTCTTTGCTCCTAGATCAAAGGCGCATTGACTTGTCCTTGCACCAGGGCCTCAGCTAACCGGCTCCCTGCAGGCCGCACTCCTCTGAGGCTGCACTAGCATTAACCCTGTCAGGTCCGGAGCCTCCCAAGGAGCTGCGGGGAGTTGGTGGGGGCTTTCCCTCTGCAGTCCTGTCTCCAGTGATCTTGGGAAGTCCTGCAGAATCACCTTCATCCCTCCAGGAGGCAAACACGCCCACCCCGAAGCTGGGGATGCCCTCATTTACACACATTTGCATCTCATTTATTCCAACATCCAAGCTGAAGCCAAGGCTAATTCCGATGCCAGGAAAACCCCGCCCGCCTGAGCTCTGCAGAAGTGACTCCCCAGGCAGGGAGAAACCGGGGTCCTTAGGATCCGCTCCCTCTGGCACTCAGCCCACCAGCCCAGGGTGAACTGGGCTGGAAGTCCCCTACAGCTGCTCCCAGCACAGCCCCCTCCTCTTGTCCCTTCCCTACTGGAGGGACACGATCAGTCTGTCTGGGTGCCAGGCCAGGGGAGGGTCTAGACCGCCTGTGCAGGGCACAGGGCACACAGCATCCCTTCCTGGGCCTCAGTCTTCCTTGGCAGCCTCTTTCCTGTCCATGCTCAGGGGATCTGTGCCCTGCTGAGTGGCACTGTGACGTCAGCCAAGGTCCCACACTGCCTGTGGCTCCAGGTGGTGCCTGGAAGATCTTCCACATTCACCTACAAAGGCCCCACTTAGCAGGCTCAGTCACGCAGGGCTCACGTCCATGACAGCCCCAGGCCGTGTCCACACCCCACAAGATGCCCAGGCAGGCCAGGAAGGTGCCCACCAGAGAGGGGCCCATGGGCAGTCCCCGCACACAGGCACTCAGGTCGGTGGAGCTGAAGAAAGCCTTTGCAGGGAAACTGAGTGCTGATGCCATGGCAATCGAGGCATTATGGGGCACCTACTGTGTGCATTGAGGGAGACAGACATGGTCCCAGAGAAACCTGCGAGGTCCACCTTCTGAGTCTCTTAGTGCCCAGAGGGAGACAACCACCCCATCAAGATACTAAATCTATGCCACACTGGTGTCCCCAACACACTATTACCAAATGTGCAACCCCCTTTCCTTAATGCTCTTTCAAACTGAGGCATAATTAAATAAAAGAAAATGGCACAGAGTTAAGGCAGACATTTGGATGAGCTGTGAAAAATGTAAACACCTGTGTAACTGCCACCCCAATTAAGATAGTAAACATTTCCCTCACCCTACAAGTCCTCTTCTGTCCCTTTTAGGAACAGAAGCAGACAGGAACTGCTCTGATTCCTATCACCACAGATTGGTTTTGCCTCTTCTAGAACTTCACACCTGTGGGATCTTTTGTGTCAGACTGTTTTTGCTCAGCAAAATGTTTTCGAGAATTTTACTTGTCATTGGTTGCTGTTGTTGTTGTTAGGTACCATCAAGTCTGATCCAACTCATAGTGACCCTGTGTACCACAGAATGAAGCACTCCTCGATTCTGTGCCGGGCACGTGATCTTTTTTATGGTTAAGCTCATTGTTGTAGACACTACATCAATCCATCTAGTTGAGGGTTTTCCTTTTTTTGTTGACCCGCCACTCTCCCAAACATGATGTCCTTCTCCAGGGATTGGTCCCTCCTGACTACAGGTCCAATTGTGCAATGCTCCTGAACACAAGTGACCCATCTGGGGACAAGTCCTTAATTCAATCATAAAAGGCAGAGTGGAAGAGACCCAAAGCCCAGCTACCTCGGGGCATGGAAGGCCCCAAAGAATTCTCAGGGAATTGTTTTTCTCTCCTCTGACAGTTCCTGAAATGGAAGCCCAGCAATTATACATCTAATAGGCACACAGGCTCCGAAAGCGAGTGGGGGCTTTCCCTGGGTTTCCAGTGTTGTTGGCAACTAGCTGTCGCTTTATTTAACTGGCAGTCTGTGCTGCATCCGACCCAATGTGGTGGCAGGGTGGGCTGGCGTTGCACAAGGCTGTCTGGACGCCTGTGCCTTTTTCCACTCAGTTTGGCCATGGCAGGCAGGCCTCTGTCCCTCAGCCTCCCTGCACCCCACACCAGGAGCTGGGGTTCTTCCTGGGAGTCTGCGCACAGGCAGCAGAGCTGGGGGCCTTGGGTGGGAGCCCAGGCTCTGCGGGGCTTGGCTGGACCCCATCCGTGCCCTTGATGGGTTGATGAGGCTGGGGCTTTGATGGCAGGTAGGAAGTACTGACTGGAGCAGGCTGGTCCCCCCCACAGCCCTTAGGTCATCTGGCTCTGCCCAGCCTGACCCTTCCTTCACACAGGACTTCTAGGGATCAATACCCGCAGAAGGGCAGCTGCCACCTTCCTGCCAGGAGGCAGTCCGCTCCCAGGAAGCACAGCTCCAGGCTGGGGTGCGTCAGCATCCCCCAGAGCCCTGACTCTGGGGGTGGCCATGAGAACACAAGGCTCTCAGAGTGGGCAGAGGCCTGCCTAGGCCACCCATGTTGGAAGAGCAGGTCCATCCGGCCGTCCTGCCCACCACCTGTGGGCCCCAAACTTCCACTGCCTCTGGGGGAAACTGAGGGGGAGCGAGGACCCGCTCCCCAGGCAGGTCACCAGACACACGGATTCCACTGGCCTCTCCTTTGCCTGGGCTCCAGCCCCCTCCTCCGGGCAGCCTTCCCTGCTGCTCTGGGCCACCCTGCCCCAGGGGTGGAGCCCCTAACTCCATCCCCGCACTCTGCCTGTCCTGGGCAGGTTTCTGGCCCATGGGGTGAACTTGGTAGGCGCAGAGGGTCTCAGTCTCCCTGTCTGTCCTTCCCTAGTAGAAAACAGTGAAGATTGCTCAGGAGAATGACAAACTGTGGCATCAACCGTCATGGTGACATTTTCTTTGGGGATGGGGTCGCATCAGGTCCCCCAAGGAAAGGAGGAGTGGCTTGGGCACCTGCCTCCCCAAGGGGTGAGGACAGGCTTGGCAGAGGAGGGCATGTGGCTTTGAAGAACTTGTCAGTGCCCCAAGTTTGCACCAGCTCAGGGGCCTGTCCCAACAGAACTTGCTCCTGGGACTTCCTGCCCCACTGGGGGTCCCAGGCCCCAGGAACTGGCGTGGGGTCTCTATAAATAGTCCCATATTGATCATCTTAAAAAGACACGGTATGTTCTAGGCTCATGAAGAGGAGAGTCAGGTCTAAAAATAGTCTCATTCCCAGGAAGGGCTGCCAGCAGAGGCCAGCGGGCAGGGTAGGCATGGCCAAGGGGGTGTCACCATCCCCAGAGGGTGAGGGCAGAGTGGAGGCCAGCACTTCTCCACCCCACCCACTCCCTCCACCCCAACCACTGCAGCCACTCGTGGAGGCTGCTCCCACCTCAGGGCCTTTGCACTGGCTGTTTCCTCTTCAGAATACTTTCCCCACATCTTGGGTCCCAGATCAGTCTCCTTCTTTGGGAGGCCCTCCCTGGTCAGACAGGGCAGAGTCTCATCATCCTGGGTCACCTCCCTTGTAGCACACACCGCCACCTAACATTACCTTCTGGATCTGGTTTTTCAGTGGTACTCAGGGTCTTTCCCCATGAGTATGGACACTTCATGAAGCAGTTACTGTAGCTGTCTGAGACGCCTTTTAGGACTTCCCATGGCACAAAGTGGGTGCTGAATGTCCCCTCCAGGCTCTCCACCACCCCACAAAGGCTGGCCACCTCTCACTGTATGTGAGGCCGGCGGGGCTGGTGGTAGGCTGGGCCATGGGTCCAGGCTTATCCTGGGGCCTCTTGCCCAGTACCGAGCCTCTGTGGCCGCCCTGGCCTCCTCTGTGATTTGGCCATGGGGCTTTTTCTTCAGCCCTTTCTCTCTACACTCTGTCACTTGCTCCACATGACCTCATCTTGTCTCCCTGTCTCTTGGAACACCTTCTCTTCCCACAGCAAGGACCTCCTCCTTCTGCCGGGACAGGAATCCTGGCACCCACCAGCCACCACACCTCCCTGTTGGGTTCCCAGGAAGTCGTGCCACCGGCAGCAGTTTTCAGTCCCAGGCTCCAGGCCCTCGTTGGGGGCAGGGTTTGTTCCCCTGGGTGCCGCCCTCGACTTGCCGCATGCTTGCGTGTCTGCTTCTGGCCCTCAGCCCTCCCAGACCCCACCCCTCAACAGCTCCCCTCTATCTCTCTCCTCCCTCTTCAACCATCAAACCCTTGAAGTGCTGTCTGCACCTGCTCTCCCTCGTCCTCACTTCCGGCTCACTGCTCAACCCACTCCAGACTGGCTTCCATCCCCACCAATCCGGACATTCATTCATTCATTCATTTACCAAGAATCTGGCTGCCTGGCGCATCATGTCCTGTGGGCGCCGAGAGTGGCATTTCTCTGGCCAAGGTCGCCAGTCCCTCGCTCAGTCTGCCGGGCACTGCTTTCCGAATTAACCATCCTTTTCGTCTACCCCTTCCCTTCCTTCTGGGAAGGCACCTTCTTAGACCTCTCAGCAGAAGGATGGCATTTCCCACCCCAGGGACCACGGTGACCCTGCCTTCTGCACCACCCCCCTCTCAGGCTGCTCCTCCCCAGCCTTCTTCACATACTTCAGTGGTTGAAGTGCCTTTGGGCCCCTGCCTCAACCCTCTTCCCCCTCACCTTCTACACCACATCAGAACTACCTGGCTGCTTTCAAACTTCCTGATACTCAAGCTCCAGCCCAGAACCAAATGAATTAGCAGGACTAGGGGTGGAGCCTGTGCACCAGTGTTTTTCTGTAAAGCTTTCCAAGTGGCCGGGACTGAGTCAGGTGTCTGCACTCTCGCTGGGCAACCTAATGCACTGCCGGGGCTCCAATGGCCAGCCTCTGCCGACTCCGGTGCCCTCCTCCAGCCCAGATCTCCTTCCGGAAGGGGTGTCCTTCCTGTCCTCTCCCCTCCAACTCCATGCTGGACACCGGCATCTCTCCTTGATGTCCTACAGGCTCAAGACACAGCCAGACACAGCCATCACTGGTCCTCTGCTCTTCATCAGGCTTGCCAACCCAAACCTCACCGGCCCACTGCCCCCCGGTGTGTGTGGGGGGGCAGCCCACCTCAGCAAGACACCAAAGGCAGGGCTGGCAGAGGGCACAGCCTGAGTGGACAGGGAAGATGGCACGCTATAGGTTGGCATCTCTGGTGAGCTGCCTGCCACCACTTCTTCCACTGAAAGACTTTTGAGGACTCTGCTGAGACTTCATGGTCTGCGCTGGAAGGTGGCACAGCATAGAGCAGATACCCTGACACCAGGGCTCCAGTCCGAATTCTGCTACTTTGTGGGTGCGTGATAGTGAGCAAGCTGTTTACCTTTCTGGCCCCCAGTTTCACATCTGCAAACTGGCCATTATTGTGGTCTCTACCTCCAAGGCTGATGCAAGGAGATTCAGTGAGATGAACCTTATAAAGTGCTCAGTGCGTCCCTGGCCCACAGAAAACACTCAGTGCATGGTAGCTATTTTTAGTACCATTACTGAGGATAAATTCCCAATTCCTGAGCAGAGCTCACAAGGGCCCCGGTGACTGTGACCTTGCCTTTTACTCTGTTCTCTCCTTTACACCATGGGACCCAAAAGATCAATCACCTAATAACTGTATGGTTTCCCATCTCTGTGCTTGTGTATATATTGGTTCTTCTGGTGGCTGGACTTCACTGTCCTTCCATGGAAAACTCCTATTCACCCTTCAAAACCCAGGTGGAAGATTATTTTTGTTAGAAAGGTACTCTTGACTCTCCTGAACAAAGGTAATCACCCTTCTTCTGAGTGAGTTCTGGGGATATACTTCTATTATTGTACATTCTTCCAAAAACCTTTTAAGGATCAGCAGGAACAAGCCTGCTGTGAAGCAGAGATTGCTATTTATCACTGTCCCAGCCTGCCCTCAGGACTCCCTTCTTTTTAGAACCCTGGGCACCAGTGTCCCAAGCTCCTCCCATCCCAGCTGTCTCTGGTGCTTCCCACCATTCCTTCAAGCTCCTTCATCCTAAGTCAATCCTGGAATTTTTCTAGAGGGGCTTTGATCACTACACAAGCATCCTGGAGCATGATAACTGCCGTGTCTCCCTGGGCTGCAGGCGGGTTCTCAGCACCTCGGGGTCAGTTCTCTTTCTGCTCAGACCCTCTTTGGATAATTCTAGGCTGATCTGGCCATCGGGAAATAGATCCCAAGGGATCTTCACCCTGAATGGTGTCCCCAATCCAGTGACTCTCTGTGTGACCTTGGAAAAGTCCTTGAGCTCCCTGGGTCTTGGTTTCCCCACTTGCGCAATGTGGGGGTGTTGACAGAGTTCGATTAGGGTTTAATGAGGCTCCTTTCCATCTCCTGGTGTGCCAGCAAAGAATGTGTGTCTCACACGGGGCTGTCCAAAGACCTGCCCCTCCGGTGCTCCAGTGACAGCAACCTGTCCCACCTTCCTTGCACCTTCCTCCTCACCAGCACCACACCTGCCCACGTCTAACTCAGACGAGATGGGGTCAAAGTAGAGTGGAGGGCAGTGTGGAGGGCCTGGGCTCCCCATATCCTGGGCAACTGCTGTGTGTATATCTCTCTGGGTCTTGAGGGACAGTGGGAACCTGGGGATGGGCTAAGGTACCCTGGCAGTGTGTGTGGGTGGGGTGCCTGTCTGGGTGGCACAGCCTGGTCTCACTAAGAGGTGCCTGGGGTCTCAGCCACAGGTGAGGAGGCAGCTGGGGAATGGAATGGAGGGTGCGGGCCTCAATGGGGTACTGAACCCACGGCCTGCACTGGACTCAGGACGCTAAGGTGACAAGGGTGACTTCTGCCACAATCACTGCGGTTGCCCTCCAACAGGTGTTGGCAAAGAAGGCCTCAGCTGGGGCCTTGTCCGGCGCCATCGCCGTCCCCTACAAGTCCTTGGCCCCTTGGACAAGGCCAGGCACCTCCACTTCTTACCAGGGTGCCCCAAAGACGATCAAATAACACAGAGGTGGAAAGTCAGGGCTCCTGAGTCTGTCTGGGTCAAAGCGAGGAGGGCAGAGACCTCTCCTGAACCTCGGCGCCCAGAGATCTCTCCGCCTTGGGAGCTCACAGAGGGACCACAGAGTGGAGATGCAGCCACCTTGCAGCGTCAGAGGGCCCCGAGGTCTCTCCGTGGTCCGAGAGCCCAGAGACAGGGCGCACAGATAGACCTCTCCCGCACTGGAGAGCACAGAGATCTGTCAAGGCACGCAGAGATCTCGTCTAACAGGACTAGCCCGAGTGGAGGTTCCCCGGCCCAGAGAGAGAGGGCGCTGGGCCTGCTCCCATCCCCGGTCCTCCCCGGTCAGCCCCTTCACCCCGCTCTCTGCAACCACAGTCCCTGCGCGCCTCGCCGCTGCTCTGACCTTGGGGTCTCCGGCCTGGGGAATCCAGGTCCCAATCCCAGACCCTCGCCGAGACTGCGCCAGGGTGGCCGAGAAGCCGGGGCCAAAGCTCCCCTCCCCCGGCCCTCGACAGCGCTCAGGGAAACCCGGAAGGAGCGGGGAGGGGACAGGGGCGCGGGACAAGCAGAGGCGCCCCTGGGGGATCCCCTCCAGCCTGGGCGTCCCGCACCCCTTCTCCGCCGCCCCCAGCTCTCGCCGGCCCCGGTGGGGGAGGGCGCGGCCGGGAGCTCCGGGCCAGAGGAGGGGGCGCGCAGGGGCCGCGGCTCCGGCCCTCGGGGAGGAAAGTTGGGCGGCGGCGGGCAGAGGGGACTCCGGCCCGGCAGGGGCTGCGGGGCGTGGGGGCGCTCGCTCACCTGCTGGCCCCCGGCCCGGCCCCGGGGTGGGCGGCTGCGGCTAGGCGCGGACTCGGTTCGGCGCGGGGCTCGGGGCTAGGCGCAGGCTCGGTGGCCCCGGGGGCGCGATCCCCGTATCCCGCGGGCGCCGCCGCCGTCTCGGCTCCGCGGCTCGGCTCGGGCGCCCGGGCTCGGCTGCGGCGCGGGCTCGGGCTGGGGGCGGGGTCGGGGGCGGGGGCCCCGCCTGGGCTCGGCCTGGGGCTTGGGGCCCCGGGCTGGCTCCGCCCCAGAGCGAAGCGTCCGGGGCTCCGCACGTGGCGCTCCGCCCGCTCGCAGGGAAAGCACACGGGCTCCGCCGGGGCGCACCCCGCACGCTGACCCGGGGGCGCCCTGCCACAGACAGCCGCCCACACGGACACAGACAGACTGACAGACACAGGCACGCGCCCAGTGCGCACACCGACCTGGGGACGCTTCACCGCAGATGGCCACCCACGCAGGCACGGACAGGCACACACTGGAAACATTGGCACTCACCGGGCCCGCGCGCACACGCACACACACACTCGCACGCACATGCCTGATCACTGACTTGGGGACCCCACTCCTGATACCCATCCACGTGGCCACAGACATACCCTGCTGTCCACTGAGACACACAGACACCACACTGACACTGAGGCAGACACACTGACAGACTCAGTGACATCCACATGACGCAGAAGCAGACATCCAGACACGCACATGGAACCGCACTCTCCTAGGGACACATTCCGTGACAACATGGACACCGGACATTGTAACAACAACTTGGACACACTGACACACCTGTGTAGACAGAAACGAACCACACCCAGACCTAGAATCTGGTGCACAACCAACAGACTCCAACACACAGCCACACTCACCCTGCTGAGCCAGGGGCCACCTTCTCCTTGACACACACCGAGTCACATGCTGACATGTGCTCTGCCTCTCACACAGGGACACTGTCCTGGCTATGCACACACCCTGAGAGGCAGCCTGCCGGCAGATGGAACACTGACCAACCAAGAACTCACGCACCAGGCCAACCCGCAGGAAAGACCTCAGAGCCTGGCGCACACCTCTGTTGTTGAACCAGGATGGGAGGCCAGCTTTTGCTCATAGGCCGGTGGAAGCCACACTGCCCTTCTCTATGTGCGGTGGCCATTGCCCAGAGCTACCGCAGGAGCTCACAACACACACACACACACACACACACACACACACACACACACACACACACAGCCATTGTCTTTTTTCCCAGGAGCGTTTTACTTTCTCTTCCACCACAGTTTCAAGGCTCCTAGAAACAAGACTCCTTCTTGGTGGGCAAAACAGGTGCTGGAGGCTCAGAGGGTACTACGGTGGTGCAGTTAGGACTCCAGAGGCTGGGGCCTGACCCCCATTGTTGGGATCTTGGAGAAGTGGGGGTAGGGATGCCATTGTCCTTTTGGGACCCAAGTATAGGGCTCCAGGCTTCTCTGGATGCCTTACATGTATATGGAGGGGTTTCAGAGGGGATCAGTAGGAAAGTCAGTCTCCAAGGAAGTTCGGGACACAGGACGCTCTGGCAAGTGGGGCCTGGGGTATCTGGTAGTCAGACAGGTGGACGACAGATCTGCTGCCGGCCTCGCGCCGCTGCCTGGCCTCAGGTTGGCCAGCAGCTCCCACTAGCGGCCGCATGGAGAAGTACAGTCAGTGGCCCTGTTTCATCTCGGTGTTTGGGACCTGCCTTCCCTGAGCTCACACCTAGTAGTAGGTGAGGAGGAGAATGCAGTAGCAGGAACATCCTGCCCTCCTCGGGACCTTCCACCACCAGCTTCTGGACTTGGAAGAAGAATCAAACTTGCTAAGGGCCACTGGGCCAAGCAGGAGAGAGGCTGGAACCGAAGATGCTGGGGGCGGGGGGGTGGGGGGTGGGAAGCGGGCAGAGCATCCGCTGCTTGTTTTGTACCTAAGGCAGGTGGGATTTACATTCCTCCTCAGTGCTGGACTTCGGGCTGGTGACAACAGGAGAGGTGGGCTGAGCCGGTGACTCAGCGTGCACTCCGGATTTAAATGGGGAGGGGGCACGGGAAGGAGTCAGAGCTGTGACCTCGTGGAGATTCAGCCATAAAACCACACCCCGGTTTCTGAAAGGGGCTGCAGATGGCAGGAAAGGGCAGCAGGCACCTGGAGTGGGCATCACAACCCAGGAGCCCAGCCGGGATCTGGGCTGCTCCTTCCTCTTTCCCAGACCCTGTCTAATGAAAGCAATAAAGGGAGTGTGCAGAGCGCAGTCAGAGAACACTCAAAGGTTTTCCAAAACCAGCATTTATACCCTTTGCCTCACCCTTCCCCCACCTCAGGCTCACCGTTGGATTAAGCGATTGTCTATGTGGACCATGCAGGACGCCTCTCCTGTGTCACTTTATTTCTTCCGCATTACCACTACCCCACTGCCTTTTCTCTTGCCACACAGGCATCCTCTGTCATAGATAAAGTAGGTTTTTAAGTTAGGAACCCCTTGCAAAGTAGGTAGCATTGTTGTGCGGGCATATGTGTTTTCTTTTTTGACTGCCCAAGGCTTTTCTTTCCATGGTTCCTTTTATGGAGCCTGTATGCCGAGAGGTGCATACATCCTAAGGGTTCAACGGCCGGATTTCCCAGCTGCATTCATCCATATAACCCGCACCAGAAACCACACAGTATGACATCCAGCAATCCCCTCCTGGCCTCTTCCCCACAATCTTAGCACCGAATTCCCTCTAATAGTTTTGATATCTATTTCAAGTAGCATCATAAAGTACAAACTCTTTTATGTCTGGCTTCTTTTGATAAGCTTTAGAGTTGTAAGATTCATCCAAATTGACATTTGTTGTTGGCATTCATTTGTCCTCCTTGCTGTGGAGATATGCTAACATTTATTTATCCGTTTTACTGCCGATGAGTGTTTGGGAGTTTCTAGTATGGGGTTACCACAAATAGCACACTGTGAACATTCTAGGACATGAATTCGGGTGAACGTATGTACCCAGTGCTGCCAGGTTCATACTTGGCAGTGCAACTGCTGAGTCACGGGAGAATGTGTGTCCACTTTGGCAGACACTGCCAGACAGTTTTTCAAAGTGGTTCTACCAGCATGCACCCCCCTAGGAGCAAATGTGTGAGAATTCTGGTTCATTTCCATTCTCTAGCACTTGGTATTTTTGTCATTTTCATTTTAGTCACTTGAGTGGGTGGGCAGAGGTTTCACATTGTGGGTTTACTTGGCATTTCCCTGATGACTAATGAAATTGAGCATCTTTTCATGGTTTATTGGCCACTTGTCCGTATGCACTTTTCATTTATATAAATGGGTATTGTTCTAGATTCCATTCTTCTCTTGTGTTTCTCTCTCAGTGCTCTGCTGCTGAGCTCAGTCCATAGCATGGTGTAGGCAGCTCTGTCTTTGCTTCTGTTAGCTGCAGCATGTCCTCTGTGATGCACCTTTTATTTTATCCATCCCCATGGAAATGAGGGATTGGAGCTGGTGTATGGATGGAAGACCAGTAACTGGCTTCTGCTTCTGTTTTCTTCATTTTGCTAATTCCTCAGGTGGAGGTGGCATAGAAGCAAGGGTATTTGGGTCTTGAACCCAGAAACACCGAGCGAGGAAGCATCACACAAGGTGGAGGTGGAAAGCCCACCCCCAGGCCAGCAGACCCAGAGATGCCTCCCCCAGCTGCCCAGCCAGAGGCTGGTCTTTCCCCATGCAGCCTGCTGCCTCTGGGCTCTGCAAAGGGGCACCTGGCACCTTAAAGGCAAGAGAGGAGCCTTCTGAAAGGAAGGGGGTCTAGTGAGATGCCTGGCCTTCTGATTCCACTGGGAGCCAGAACTCTGGGTCTCACTCTCGGCACATAGAATGGGGGAAGAGAACTGGAGCAACCCAAGAGAAGGGACACCTGGACTGGGCACCCCATAACTGGCTGCGCCACCATTTATTAAGGAGCTTGCCCCAACCCCCACAGTCATCCCCACCGCATTCTCATGCCTGCCTATTCCACGGAGGCTGGGATGCATGGTTTTTTCCTCCCCAGTTCCCCTGTACTCAGCGTGGCCATGGAACCCCAGCACAGTCAAGAGTCATCAGCACACCCTGGCCAGGAAGAGCCATTTCTGGGAAAGCACTGGCCTTCCTGATCAAAGAAAACAGGAGCTGAGATCTACTCACTTCCGTCTTCATCTCCTTCCTTCCTGAAGTGAGAACATGATGCTCAAGGCCGGCACAGCCTCTCCCACCACAAACGTATGGCCAGGGGGCTGGCAGACGCCCTGACACTGGTGACAGTGAGCCGCAGAGCCAACTCTTCATTTCAGCCTGCAGGACAGGACTGGGATTTACATCTAGCTTGTGTTGGGTGGGGCTGGGGCTGGGGGCCCAGTTGCTCCTGATAGGAGCTGTTTGCTGTGTTTCTGTTTTTAACCTTTCCCTTGGCCCCTTCCAAAGGCAGGTGAAACTCGAGTCCTGGGAACTTTCCAGGTTAAAGGAGATGGATGCCTTTGCCTCCCTGTCTAGGAGGGTGGGCACGTCTCCCTCTACAGGCCCTTTCGATCCAGTTCAGACTTCCAAAGAGTTGTCACCTGTGCTGTTGGCTCCTCTTCCATTAAAGATGTCTGTGTAGAGTTTAGGGCTGGGATTTAGCTCAGTTGGTAGAGCACCGCTCTGCAGTCTCTAAGGTCCCAAGTTTGATTCCCGGCACCCCAAACGTGGGAGAAGGATGTGACAATCCACTCTTGTGGCAATCTTGAAACAATCAGCCGTTGAAAACCCTGTAAAGGTCACTATGAGTTGAACACAACTCAACGGCACGTAGCAACATCAACGTATAGTTTATATATTTAAAAAAATTCTACTGTCATCTTAGTGAAACTTCAAGAGATGTTAATCTACTATAACTTGAAGAAAGTCCCCCCCCCCTCAGTTTCTACTCCAGATCACATTAGGTGATAATTAGATGCCACCTCCTGGGTGTTTGCACCCTTGCTTTATTTTCAACACTTGACCAGTTGAGACCCTCTGTCTTAGGAAAGGCAGAGAAAAAGAGAAGTGTATTCATGGTCAAAGTCAAGGACATGACCTGCTGCTAAGGAGGATGCTGATTTGACCTGCCTTTCTATCTATTTGATGGACAAATGAATGCTCCCACCTGAGGGACCATTGTTGGGGAGGAGGACCTGCTGCCTCCTACCTGCGCCACAGCCCAAGTGAGGCCCGTACCACCTCCAATTCAAACATTCCAGCCTGCAGCCCTACGAGGAGCCGCCCTTCCTCCAGACACTCACTGCCACCTGCTGGAAATCCCAGAGAAAATAGGCATCATCTTGTCTGGCCTGGCCCGTGTGTCACTCCTCAAACTGTGTGATGCCCACCTGGCCATGGCATTGCACCTGCCTCGGCTCACCCATCTGCTCTTTGTGAGGTGCTGTCTCTCACCCATCAGCTCTGGCCATCGTAGTAACTGGAGAGCAGGGCTTGGAGGAGCAGAGCTTAGCTCAGATTCATCACTTCCAGTCCAGGCGAGCTGGGATTAGACCTTTCTGGTGACCTTTCTGGACCTTCTTCTACTCATTTATAAAACGGGATAACTACCTGCACCCTCATCCAGTCATTGAGAGGAGCAAAGGAAATAACATGGGAAAGGGTTTTATTAAAAATGGAATGAATGGCTGGACACAGCGACTCACGCCTGTAATCCTAGTTGACTCAGGAGGCTGAGGCAGGAGGATCAAGAGTTTGAGGCCAGAGACAACCTGTGTAACTTAGCAGGACCCTGGCACAAAATGAAAAACAAAGCATGGGCTGTGTGGGAGGTCTGAGAGGAAGAGCTGAAGGTTAGAGGTGCGCAGCAGATCCCTTCTGGGCTGATGTGGTAGGCGAGAAGCACCAGACTGCCTGGTCGGGGGCCTCCAGGAATTTTTCTCTCACCTGGCCAGCATCCCTGGCTGAAGCACGGTTTACGGAAGCCCTCCGAGGCCACCTGCATTCCCACGTTGCACCCCATTCCACTGGGGACAAATGATCACCCTGAGCTCTGTCACCTTCATGAAGGTGACACAGTCACTTGTGTTCTGCCATGTCTCACACCAGTGCCACAGTGCAGTGGAGGCCGAGGGTCAGAGTGCGAATAGGCCCACAGGCTGAGTCCTGGCCTCGCCTTCGGGCCATCGGTGAGGAGCAGGGCAGGCACCATGTGTGGTCTGTGACCGTCTTTAGCTGGGACGTCAGCTCTCCAGGTGGTTTTATGTTTATTGGCAGGACCTGCTTGGCCTGCAAGCACTTGACAAGTTTCCTCTCCCGGCCTAGTATCAAGCTGCTGTGAGGATTTTGTAGCTCCCGGGGTGGCCCCGTGGATGAAGCTTGGAGCAGGTAGGTGTTGAGAGGAACCCCAGGAATTCAGGACTCTTGGCGGCTGGGGAGCAGCAGGTCAGAGATGGGCTGGAAGTGGGGAGGAACTGTATGCAGGAGACAGAGACTCTGGCAAGACAGGAGTTCTGGGTGGGCACTGAGTTTCCACCAGTTTTATTTTTACACC